>SNQN01000296.1:106941-168417 GCA_008642245.1 Bassia scoparia
CCAACATGTGCACATCTAGGCAACTTGCAAATTACTCACAAAGCTTGCAATTGAGTGTACAAAGATAGAAAAGAAGAGAAAACTAAAGAAAAACCTATAAAAACCACTAAAAACCAACAAAGCCCCTTTGCAAAACTAAACAAAGTGGAAATCTAACCAAAAGGTTAGTGAAATGATATCGAAAACACACATAATGGCAAAAATAAGGAAGAAATAAGTGCCTAAATGTGACCATTTTTGGCACTTATCAGTAGGTAGAGGCCATTGTAGTGGCGCTTGTAGTGTCTTTGTTCAATTACTAAGGGCATTTGGGTCACTGAACTCGGAATTCGCACCATGGATGCGAGCTTTGATAGTGCATCTGCAAACTGATTGTCTTCGCGTCGTAGGTAGGTGCATTCAACTTCGTCTACCTGGGATGCAATGTTATCAAGATAGGACTCATACGGAGCAAGTCTTTCACTTCATACCTTCCATCGTCCTAAAATATGGTTTATGATGAGTGAGGAATCACCATATACCCGTAATATTATAACGTTAAGTGCAACGACAACTTCCAAGCGATAGTGCAATCAAAAAGGAAAATCCCACGAGCATGGACAAATATCCATCGCGAGCTTGAGAAGCTAAACTTCGACGTTCACCAATAATGTGACAACAATGCAGCAGAGTACATAATATATATTCTAGGTTTGCAACCTGTCATATTGAGTTATTGTATTCCTTGGAAAAACCTCCTTAGTGYAAGGGTATGTCATTYGTGGTCCTTTGACTTGACGATCATATCGTCGACATAAACCTCTTCTTCTTTGTGTATCATGTCATGAAGCAGAGCAATGGCAGCTCGTTGGTATGTGGCGCTTGCATTTTTTAGACTAAAAGGCATCACAGTATAGCAATATAGCCCCCATGGAGTGCTGAAGGTTGTCTTTTCCATGTCTTCTTTGGCCATTTTGACTTGATTATACCCTGCATACCCATCCATGAATRAGAGCAAAGCATGATTTGTTGTGTTGTCTACGAGAACRTCTATRTGTGGTAGAGGGAAGTCGTCCTTCGGACTTACTTTATTCAAGTCACGAAAGTCCACACACATTCGAACCCTCCATCTTTCTTAGGTACTGGAACCATATTTGCTATCCATTGAGGGTAATTGACGACCTTAATGGAGCCTTCATTGCTTGTGTTGCTTAATGACTTCTTGCCGAATATTAAGGGCAACATCCAATTTCGTGCGACGGAGTTCTTGCGTGACTAGCTTAGCCCCCTYTATGAGCGAAATTTTGTGTTGTGCGATGTCTGGATCAATCCTTGGCATGTCTTCATAGGACCAGGTAAAAACAACCCGGAATTTTTTCAGTGTTGCAACCAGTTCATCCCTTTCTTGCGGACTTAGAGTCAAACCTATCTATATCTCCCGCGGCGTTTCGTTGTCGGAGATGTCWACCTTTTCTGTTTGCTCGATGACAGAAGTTTTCTTGTCGTGCTCTTCCATTCCCTTATTAACTCGTTGTTGGTTTTGTTTGTTTTCGAGTCGTGAATTAAAGCAATCATAAGAACGAAAAGAGGAGTAAGCAGAAAGGAGCATGTTATTAAACTCTGAAGAGAGTACAGATAATTTTGTCTCCGAAGAGACTTCATTGACAAGGGAAAGGGGGATACCAGGCTACTTGACAGACTCATGAGGACACTTCCTAGGATTAGCTATCCTAGCTTCTACGACACTAGACTCGAACTCAGTCTCAGATTCAGAATCCTCGAGCATTGGTCCTTCGCCCCATGGTGCACTTAATGACCATCCTCTAGAGTAATTACTTTACGTTTTCCAACCATGAGCCAACCTATTGTTGATAGATGTGGTGAATGCTTCCCTGTCATGGCCATGAAACCCCTTGTTCAACTGGAGTGTGATTTCTTACCCAAAAATAGATCCCAAACCTGTTCTTCGATCCATTGAGCGCAGATCCTTCTTGTGCGAACAAGATCCCCGTCACAAGTTGTAGTTGTGAAAATCTCATAACCTGGATACTTAATTTGCCATCCTCCTCCTGAAGGCTCACGGAATCTTAGCATGGAAACTCATCCCCGTTTATGAAACATTTTCTCATCAATATCCCATATGTCGTTGACGTATGAAGAGATGTGGTATACTAGTTGACGAAACGGTTCCCATACTCTCTTCTTCTATCACGACACCTGGGCATGTTGTTGGCCCTTTGAGAAAAGGGAGACAAGCCCACTTCTATCAAGTCTTGATTGCTTCCTCGATATATACATTCTTCTGTCATGCCATTCCTCACTGTGAAGTTGCCAAAACTTGTCTATGCTCTACTTAGGACCTTTCTCTAAAGGAGGATAGGAGTAGGTCTTTTGTGCAATGAAAAGCCAATCTCCTTAAGTACTCAAGGCCTGGCATAGGCATGCCTATTGTAACACCTAAATTGTCTCCCCAAATAGTAATCCGGGATGAAATATTACCGCTCTCGCGTTTGTTTCGAACTCGGAAAAGATGCTTTGACACTCACGAAAGTTGGAAAACGTGAGTCGCTACTCGGAATTATTGAGCCAGCAAAGGTCACTTACAAGCAAACATTATTCCTCGTTTCTCGATAAACCCAAAGGTTTTCAAAGTTTTCAAACGAGTAAGCTGCGATTCTCGTGCTTTTGATTTTCATCAGGCTCACATTTTCTAATCCCCAATATTTTTAAATTATTTTCTATGTTCTATGATTTTCTATAATTTTGCAACGTAAATACGCAGAAATACGCAGAAAATACGATGAATAATTAGGAAAATACTCCGGGAAAACGTGAACCTCTAGAACATTCATAGAACTCCTTGCTGGGAAGCAAGGTTTAGTGCGTTCGGAATCAGGAAATCACGAATAATAACGGAGGAAATCAAAATAATCGAGGTTTTGGAAAAATATATACTCAACCATTTGAGCGTATATACGCTGAAATGGAGCCTAAATACGCTCCTTAATGAGCTATATAGCTCCATTGAGCGATATACGCTCAACACACATACGATTTTGCCAAAAATTTATGGAAACAAGAAGCGTATATACGCTCATATTGCTATATACGCTCCTTCATGACGTATATACGCTCATCCTGAGCGTATATCCAGGTTCTCTCTGCCTCGTTTGCCTCTGCCTATAAAAACTTGCTCGCCTTGCTCATTCCGGACAGTATTACGTACACGCACAATCACGCTCACACCTTCACTTGACACGACTTCAATACACTTCACACATCACTAACACATCTATACACTCTCAAAACACTCAAAACACATTCGATTCAAGTTCAAGCCATTCTCTTCAAGTCAACAACGAAAAAGTGTATAAATCTGAATTACTCACCAAAAACCTCTCTTTCACTCTTTTTTATTTCTTTTTGTCACTTTTAATGGACTTAACATTGTATGAGTTCAATTTCACTATAAAAACAATGTAGAAACTCACTTCTAATGTTTCATGTAAAAGTAGGTTTTTCTTAATATTTCTTTGTCCTTGTTTTGTCATATTATACATATTACTATTGCAATTACTAACGCAGTTGTTTTCTCAATTAAGCAATCAATCGAAACGATCCTTGAGTTTTTATTCCTAAAACAATTCGATTTGCAGTGACAAGTAGAGACATACATACATATTATGACCTTACAACCTTTTTTTCATGTCTTATGTTATATATTCAATCACACTTTATATATTGCTTAAACAAGACCGGAATTAATCGTTGTCACATTAAAACAGATAATCATGACACCTTCACGCACCTTATAACTTGACTAACAATCAAGTGACCGCCCTTATCCATGTAGAATCTTGTGACATAATACAACCCACCTAGTAATCAAGGCACTTCAAAGTCAAATCAATAGCTCTTTTAATCTCAATTTTATGATTTATTGAAACTACAATAGGACCGAGTAGAGCGCCATCGGGCGAATTGGTACAATCTGATCGTACCATGTCCCCGAACCCACGACTGTACTTATTGGACGTGGGGCATAATTTGCACCAATGTTCTGGGCGTCCGTGAATAAACCTATATAGGCACCGGTGGCGATCCCCTCAATTCGACACACACCAACGGCATTCACATCATTCATGGCTCAACTCCATGACACTAAGCTAGTTCGCCGCCCCTGGCCTAAGGCGCGAAGCCCCCCCACAGTTTTTGGCACTTCACTGGTAATTCACCATTTGTAGGGACAGACTTGAAAGTCTCGTTAGTTCCATATTCATAATTAATTGAATTTTGCTATCACCCTTCAAATAGGTCATGTCTTCGCACCTTGTCTCAATATGGCATCTATGCTCGAGATCACCTTAAGGGGGATTTTATCTTGGTTTCATGTGTAATTGATACATTGGCTAAGTAATCCTATCCCCGCCCATGCCCGTATGCACGTGTTACTAGATGCGTCGTATATAAGGGGTATCCGCCATACATTCACCAATATATGTGGGGTAAATTAGAACCCAGCTTCTACTCTTAGCATGACACTGTCAGACTAACCAAGCCCGACTATAGTTCACTTAATCCTGACCTTAAGGAATAATTTGTTTTTGTTTCAATCAATTGCTTGTTACTGGACTCTTTGTTCAGTCCAATTTCTTAACAAGCCCAAGTCCTTAATCATGGTTCAAGACATGAAGTTACATCCATTCAGGCCCATTCCAATCCAGATCAATTTCAAACTCCATTCGCCTAAAAATCGAACTTAGGTTCATTCCAATTCCAAGCAATCTAAATCTGACATAGATTCGACCTGTTACCTAAACCTAAATTAGTACAATTCAAATCTTATTTCAAAACCTTAAAATCTGAAATTAGGTTCAATTCACAATTCCAATTCAAAACCTAAATCTGAATTAGTTCATCAATTCCATCAATTCAACCTTAAAACTGAATTAGGTTCAATTTCAATTCACCCAAAGCCTTAACTCCTGAATTAGTTCGTCTTTCAACTTCCTAAGAACCTTAAGAACTATCGAATCATAGACGCAACCCTAGAACTTTATTCAATGCTAGGCCATCAATTCAAGTGGCTCGTAGGTCTAGGAGGCCTTAATTCTGAAATAGCCATTAGTCTTGAATCTTTCTCGCAGTCTAAGCACCTTAAAATCAGATTTAGTCTAGCCCATTCAAGTCTACTTTCGATTCATTCCTTAAGTCCAGAACCTCAAAACGAGTTAGTTTGTTCTTAAGAGTTTCAAATCTTTGTTTCTGGTCTAAAAGTGTAAATTTCTTATTTCAGCAAATAGCAAAAGACTCGCAACGTCTCTGGGTCCCAGAAGAGATAACAAGAAGCCAAACCCGACGCGTTCCTGATCAACAAACACTTCCATGGCAAACATCGAGCAACACTAACGCTATTCTAGAAAAGCTTGAGTTTTGAATTCTCCCTTAGCCCAAGAAAAGAAATGGGAGCTGAAAGAAAAGAGACCCAGGAACAAACCTCTCTACGGGAGAGAAAACATGTAAAACAACCACTCCTCCTCCAAAACTGAGACGGAAAAAAGGGCCTGGAGCAAACTGAAGAGTTGTCCAAGAGAATGTCTGAAATTCCAATTCAAGCCTCTGTGTTGCTGATTATGAGATTAAGGCAGCTTCCAAAGAAGTTTTCACACTGATTTCCCAATTCAAGGAACGAAGACCCAGAGACCATCTCCTCAACTTTCAAACATGCTCAATGTCTTAAGGAATGAAGCAAGAAGCATTCACGTCGGTCCCTATTACTTTGACACCCATCCATCCAGTGTCAAACTCTGAATTCAACCAAGCTCATAGGGAATACATCAAAACACGATTCCTAAAGCAACAGACAATTCCCAGCTTCCGTTGCTCCTAACTGAGCCACCAAGCAACGTAGAGAGAAAATTTCTCTACTTCCTAATAGTGGAGGAGGAAGAAAAGCCGCTCAAATTTACCAATCGAGCCAATGAGAAAATCAAATCCCATGTCATCAAGAACCTTCACGCCAAGATCGAGAGCCACTCAGTTTCAACCCATGAGTTCATACTGCTCTACAACCGTGCCTCCTAGTTGAGGAAATGTTCAAGCCCAAAGTCTAAAAGGTAACGTGGGCTTTAACAAGAAAAGTGCTCCTCCTTTTCAACACTGATCAAAATCAGCCACATCACAATGACAACTCTTCTAACCATCCTGCTCTTCCAACAACACCCGAGACCACAAGACATTCTTCCAATTGGTATACTTATGAGCAGCCTTTGATAGAACAACTGCAAATGGGTCCACTTGCTCCTATTGACCCACTCCAGACCCTTCAGATAAAGAAATCTAGAATGGAATCCCAATCCCTATGCACAAATTCCACAAGAAGGGCCACACCACGAAACTGCATCTTCTGAACACAGATTCAAAGACATGGTTGAAATGTCGCCTCCCAGTTCCTTCAGCGCGAAGGAAAGATTCAAATCCCAAACCAACCCACTTGCTAAACCATGAGTCGCCCAAGGCGTGGGTTAATGATCCATCGCGGCCTTCTTAGATTAATCATTGATCCTAGTCCTACACTATTGTTTTCTTTTCAATCGTTGTCTTTGAGTCTTATTGTAGTCTTTCAAAAAATAAGCCATGATGTCCAAATTTTCTTTCATCAATAAAAATGATTCATTTTGCAATATTATTTTCATTCTATGCAAGTCTCAACCACTCATTTGCCACAATGTTTTAATCTAATGCGTGTCTATCAATTACTTAAATTTGACACAATTTGCCCCCAAGCAGGCCTTCTTTCACAGCTTCACCCCCCACAAAAATGACCCTTCCCCCATTCCTTGTCACATCAAATCTCAAAATCCCTTGCAACCTTTTGCAAGCCACAAACACGTCATTAGCCCATTTTTTTTTTTTTTTTTTCATTCACACCCGCCATCTACCTACCCTTTGCGCCAAACGTGCGTAGGAAAAAGACCAAAGGCAAGAAAAGGATAATAAAAGAAAAAAAAGAAAAAATTTTTTAGTTTTTTTTTTCTCTTTTATTTAAAATAAATGGGCAAAAAGGAAAAAAAAAAAAAAAAAAACGCAAAAAATCAAATTCAATACAAAAAGTTCCACAAAGTATGCAAATCATTCAAAATCCAAATCCCAAGTTCCAAGCCCAAACAAAAACAAAAGTCTAAAAAGCACACGCGCACCGTGGGGTTCACTCCGCTAATCTTCAAGCCTTTTTTCAACCCGTCAAACCACAGCCTACACTTACAACCACAAAAGCCCTCTCACACGAGCATTGTTCAATCAACCAGAACTACGTTGTCTGTTCCGAATTAAGATACGTAGGAAGCCTCCTTCTCAGGTTCGACCGCATCGCATTCAACATTAATCATTGACCCTTTGGATGTTGCTTTGATTGCCCTAAGATTCCGATTTATGTTTTGCCATCTGAAACCTGACATAAGACTATATTTATAACCAAACATCATTAGCACAATCGCGTCTAGCCACTCTTGAACCCTAGTCACAAATTTACCCTTTTTATTTCCGAACCATAGCCTTTCTTTGGTCACCTTCAAGACTCATTGACTCAATCCCAAAGAAAAGTAACCACCTAACCTTTGTGGTTAGTACATCTTTATTGGGAAACCATCCAATACAATCCATCTACCTTCTCTATGTTGTACCTAAGCCGTAAACCACGTTGTCTCAAGTCTCGCTTGGGGGCTCTTTCAATCATGCTCCTCAAATTCCAGTTGGGGCTTCTCGCTCCTCCTAAGGCCCTATTACAGTGTTCAAGTCTGTTTGCTATCAAGTGGAAATCTGAAAAGTCACTTGTTGGACCATGTCTCTTTCCAATCAAAGTCACTGTCTCGCCAATGTTAAGTCAAGTCACGTCCAAATGTCACCTTTCTCTAGTCCTCTTCAAATGAACACTCTTCAATTGGCACTTGGTACTAGGATTAACTCTTAGTAGTCGTCCTAATCATGTCTAAATCCAGACATAGACACTCCACTTTCAAATCATGTCTAAACCAGACCTAGAACCAAGACTCTTCAAAGGCTCATTCAAATCATTGTCTGAATCAGGACCTAACAAGACACTTTCACATCATGTCTAGAACCAGACCATGACGGACTCTTTCAAATCAAAGACACACTTTAAATCATGTCTAGAATCAACCTAACGGAGACCCTCAATCATGTCTAGAATCAACCTAGACAACACTTTCAAATCATGTTAGAACCAGACCTAGACTTGACTCTTTCAATTCAAATCACTTTCAAATATGTCTTAACCAACCTAGCAAGCCACTTTCAAAGACTCTCTCAATCATGTCTTGAACCAGACCTAGAAAGCCGCTTTCAATGACTCTCTCAAACCATGTCTAAACCAGACTAGACAGACTCTTCAAGACTCTATCAGAATCATGTCTAAAACCAGACCTAGACAAACCCTATTCAAAAGACTCTCTCAAAATGTCTAAAACCAGACAGACAAACCTTTCAATTCATGACTCTTGCAATATGTTCTGGAACCAACTCAGACAAGCCCTTCCCATTAATCAAAGACTCTTCCGAAACCAATGACTCTTGCCACTCTCCTAATCTCAAGGTTCGCAAGTACAATCAATCATTGCATGCAAATTTCGCTAGACATAAAAACAGACCTATGTCGCACCAAGTAGTCCTTAATCCTGAATTAGGCTATCGTTTCAAGTAATGCTCATCTCTTCGGAAGCATGGACGCGCCTGCTTCTCCCAGTCAGCCGAACGGGAAATGACCGGTCCAGGACTCAGAACATCCAAGCAAACATCGAACCGCATGGACACGCTACAGGTAAAACTAACCTTTTTTTGCAGGGTACCGGCGAAAAGGGTAACTCAAGGTCGCAGAACGTTCTTGAAGTTGCTCTCCGTCCCGAATCGAATACTTTGACTTTCGTCTTACGAAACTATCGTCTCTCCAGACTCAGTCAAATGGCCTCTGTAGACACCTGAAAATGCTCCCCAAATGAGTAATACCGTGATGAAAATATACCCGCTCTCGCGTTTGTTTCGACTCGGAAAAATGCTTGAACTCACGAAAGTTGGAAATACTCGTAGGTCGTACTCGGAATATTGAGCAAAGGTCACTTACAAGGCAAACATATTTCCTTCGGTTTTCTCGATAAACTCAAAGGTTTTCAAAGTTTTCAAACGAGTTAAGCTGGCGATTCTCGTGCTTTTATTTTCATCATGTGCGTCACATTTTTCTGAATCCGCCAATATTTTTAAATTATTTTTCTGATTTTTCTATTATTTTCTATGAATTTTGCAACGTTTAAATACGCAGAATACAAAAAAAATACGTGAATAAATTAGAAAAATACTCCGGAAATACGTGAACCTTCTAGAACATTCTAGAACTCCTTGCTTGGAGAGCAAGGTGTCTAGTGCGTCGAATCAAGGAAATCACGAATAAATCGGAGGAAATCAAAATAATCGACGTTTTTGAAATATAATACTCAACCATTTGAGCGATATACGCTGAAATGGAGCGTATATACGCTCCTTATGAGCGTATATACGCCCATTGCGCATATACGTCCATTGAGCGTATATACGCTCAACAACACAACGATTTTGCCAAAAATTTATGGAAAAGCAAGAAGCGTATCATACCTCAGTATGAGCTATATACGCTCGCTCCTATGAGCGTATATACGCTCATCCTGAGCGTATATACGCAGGGTTCTCTCTGCCTCGTTTTGCCTCGTGCCTATAAATACTTGCTCGCCTTCTCAGTCCGGACAGCTTCACTACACGCCACAATTCACGCTTGACACCTTCACTGACACACTTTCAATACACTGCACACAGTCACGAGACACATCTATACACTCTCAAAACACTCAAACACATTCGATTTCAATCAAAGCATCGATTCTCTTCGAATCAACAAGCGAAATAAGGTTATAATCTGAGATTACTCACCAAAAAACCTCTCTTTCACTCTTTTTATTTCTTTTGTCCTTTTAATTTGACTAACCATTGTTATGAGTTTTAATTCAACTTAAAACAATGTAGAAACTCACTTGCTAATGGTTTCAGAAATATGTAGGTTTTTCTAATATTTCTTTGTTCCTTGGTTTTTGGTTTCATATTATACATATTACTATTGTCAATACTAACGCTTTGTTGTCTCAATTAGCAATTCAATCGAAAGGCGATTCCTTTGAGTTTTATTCTAACAATTCGATTGTTTGCAGTGACAAGTGAGAGACATACATACATATTATCCTTACTAACCTTTTTTCTCGTCTTATGTATATATATTCAATCACACTTGTATATTGCTTAACAAGACCGAATTAATCGTTTTCACATTAAAATCAAAAATCATGACGACCGGTTTCTAAGCACCTTATTAACATGACTAACAATCAAGTGACCGCCTTATCCATTGGTAGAATCTTTGTGACATAATACAAACCCACCTAGTAATCAATCACTTCAAAGTCAAATCAATAGCTCTTTTGAATTCAATGTTATGATTTATGAAACTACAATGAGACCGAGTAGAGCCGCTACATGCGGCGAATTGGTTACGATCTGATTCTACCATGTCCCCGAACCCACAACTGGTACTTATTGACGTGTGCCATTAATTTGGCACCAAGTTTCGGCGTCCGTGAATAACCTATATAGCACGTGCGATCCCCTCAATTCGACGACACCACCCAACGCATTCACATTGCGGATATCCATGTGCTCAACTCCATGACAGAAGCTGAGGTTTCGCGCCTTGCCTAACGGGCGAAGCCTACACCTATCTTAGTGTATTTGCGCTTGTTGCAAAGTACAGGTTCTTACCTTAGTCTTTCTTTTAAGAGAAACATCGACCTCCTTCATTGCTTTGTTCATGTGAGAAATGATGACCTCCACCATATTCTCGCTAACTGATTCTTGCAAACTGTTGTCTAAAGAAGTTACTTCTCCTTTAGACAGAATTCGGTCTACATAGTGCTTAAGGATGTCATGGATCACTTCCTCAAGAATTTCGAGGACCTGGGTGTTGAACTTCTCTAGCTGAGCGACTCGGAAAGCCAATGACTTGATGGTCTCATTCAAATCATCTAAAGCCAATTCCATTCGAGTGTCTTCACTATCCATTAGTGCAATGGTGTTGATTGGCGGAGTGYTGCTTGACAACCGTGGAACGAACCCTGTGTCTACGAGCTCAACCGTTAGTGCCTACCCTGTTTGCACATGGACCAAAAGTTAAGTTCCATTTCGAWTCAAGCTGTGATGCAATGCATGTCTTAGGAGTGATCATTCCCTCGCCTAATGACTGACTCAAAAATGTAAAAARGTGCATGAACGTCGGAAGTTTGCCTTTCGCCTTTTATTTTCGTATTTCACTTTTTTTTGTCATTATTTTTTTTCGTTTTTTGTTTTTCTTTCTTTTTTTTTGAAAAGGCAAAGTTCAAAGGTCCGACATTTGTTTACAATTGTATGACTAAAAAAAAGACGTAACGCCTAAGGATTCTAGTTACAACCATTTTGACATTACGACGCCTAAGGAATGATCACCTTGCTAYATGAGAACTGTTACATGACTCAATGACTTGTTTGTTATGTATGCAAAGCTAGGGTCCTTAGTCTAAAAGCACGTAGCACGTTGTCACGCTAGCATGAACCCTATATGTAAAAGAAAAACAAAAGTCCATCCACCTAGAGTTAGTTGCTACCTTATCGAACAGGTCAGTCTAGGTGTCCAAAAGGATCCCATGACTAGGATCAGAACGATCATTAAAACATCCAGCTCGTTGTGATGATCAAAGGATGTCTAAACCATTACAACTTTGTAGTGCACGCAGCCACGCGTCATGGTGGGGATGGGCATCAAGCTTAAGAATTGGTTACATAGGTAGTGCACTAGCGCTAATCTTAAGTGAGCCCCCCCGGTCTTATCTCAAGTGTAGAACACACTTATATGAGACGTGATGCCTAGAAAACGGAAACTCAGTGCCAAGGACCTAAGTTCTGTGTAATGCAGGATGCATAAAACACAATGCCGTCTTAAGGACGCTGAAATCGCATAACAATTCGAGTATTGCCCACACATCACTAAAGGTAATAGCTTTAGTGATCTCCCCAGTGATGTCGCCAAAAACCTGTACGAGCGCTATAGCATCACCGAACTGGATTGGGTCCGGTCCCTCTGCTCCAAGGGATACAATTTAAGGGCGGCTCGGTTTGTTTGCTAGATTTAAATTCTTGAGTTTGCATATTGTGAGTATACCTGGAGTTGTGTGTTTATACAAGAAATGAKTAAAGGAAGTCGCCACCGTACTTCTTCTGGGAAGCTGCGGAACCCGTTTTAAACCTTGCCTACAATTTCATAAAGCAAGGCGAAGGACTCCATGTCTGGTAGTGCACCAAAGGTCTAGATTAGGGGACAAGGGTAAGGGTGAAGTAGTGCACAGCACCCCCTCGCATATAGCGGCCTCTACTTAGTTATTGCGAGTTCATTGTCCGATAGACAACAACAAAGAGTTTTCCATTTTAAACCCTAAGCATGGAAAATTATTAGGCGAGTTGTTTAAGAGAATATTATGCAAATAGTGTCTAGTTTGTTGTGGCATGTGTTGTTAATTCTGTATTCTAGGAGCCTAATGCCGGTTGTCCATAATTATCTTATTATGCGTGAAACACGAAATTTGCAGGTCTTTGTTAAAAAATATTATAGTTGTAAGACAAGCATGCAAGCACTCGTACGAGAAATTTAAAGTTATGCCTTAAGGTTGCTTTTAATTTGAATTTTCAAATTGTTTGTTAATCAATATTACATGCAAATTACATAGAAAGTCAAATTTCTAAATAAGCATGCAAAAGGGGGTTTAGATTTGAGACGTTGGCCTCAAACCTACCTCCCAACACGATGTCGAAGACCAATGACGTAGCTTCGGACCCTTAGGAACCCTTGTCGAACCTTTAGAACCCTTGAAAACCTCTTAGATCTAATGCAAAAGAGTGCTTTAATATGCTTTTATGTGTTTAAATTGTGTTTGAAAGTGTTTTACTGTTTGTGAGAGAGAATCAGAGTGAGAGAGAGAGTCGGACGAAGTAAGAGAGAGAAGCCAAGAATTCGTCCAAAGACCATGAAAATAAATTAGAGGGCTCCCTTTTTATAGGCAAGGGTCAAAATCAGCCAAAATAGGCAATTTTTTGGCGTAATTACGCCCAAAATTGGGCGTAATTGCGCCCAGTATTCCCCTAGATTTTGGCCGATTTTCCTTGACTCTAATAGTGTGATTGCGATGAAATAATATCTCAATATAATCATACGTGATTTTATATGATTACGGTCTGATATTATTGCGATTGCGGTGGATATTATTGCAACATTTGGGATTGCTTTACCTAGAATAGCGAGATTGTAATGAAATAATATCGTAATATAATCATATAAAATATATACATGAATTTATATTATTATAGTTGATATTATTGCGAGTGCAGCTGATATTATCACGATGCTCGGGATATTTGGCTTTCTCGGGAAGCGTGTCTCATGGCAAAATATTCCGGGATGGCCCGCTTTGCTTGGTTTTGCGTTTTGCTTAAGAAATTCATAAATATTATACCATAAATCGAAAAATTATGGAAAAAATATTTAAAAATTCCTTGTGAAAAATAGTGTGTTCTATTAAAATTTCGTGAGTTTTGGAATTGTTTTCATAATTTAATTATTAAAAAATTAATTAAATTGTTGAAAATTCCGAAAAACTGCCAAAAATGCTTAGAAAAATTCTGAAAAATTCTAGAAAAATGTTTAAAAATAAATAAAAATTATTTGAAAATTAAAACTTACTTTCTAAGGTTCTAAATACCTGGAAGAGGTGTTCGGTGCAATGCGGTCTTATCATTGGCCGTTTTGGGTTAGGGACAAATTTATGTATCTACAAGGGCTCGAAAAACCCTAAGTTTTCACTACACTGGGCACCTTTTCCTACACAAGAGCACACTTAAMAATGATTTTTAATTTTCCAATAATTTTAACTTATTTTTAGGCATCTTTTCGTAATTTTTTTGAAATATTCTATGCACTTTTGGTAATTTTCARAATTTTATGCAATTTATTTAATTTTGTGATAGTTCATCAAATTATGAAAGCAATTCCAAAACTCATGAAATTTGAGCACAATGCACAATATTTTMCAAGGAATCTATTGATATATTTCCATTATTTTTTTTACTTGTGGAAATATAGTTATGAATTTCTTAAGAAAATACGTGCACTTGAGCAGAATGGAGTGTTCCGGAAGCTTCTAGAACATTCTAATACGAGGTTTGCTCCCCAAGCATGTGTAAGTGCATCTCCTRTCTTCTCATGCAAGCCTCACCCATGGATCTAAAGCTTAGCATACTTAACCAGACACAGTAAGCTAATTTAGGGAAGAAAAACAAGTGAAATTTTGGCAAAATTGTGGGCGTAATTACACCCACTTGGGCGCAATTAAGCCCACCTCACATGTTCCCACGTGACAATAGGCTATAAAAGGATGTTTTGGTTTTAATTTCACTCAATTCGGAGATATAACGAAGTCTCGGCGACATTTTGTCTCAAAACACTTCGAAAATACTACAATTTCGATTTCAATTCTTTTTCAAAGACTCTTCTAAACTTCTTCCAAATTCAATACACATTCCAAACACATCAAATACAGTTTCAAAAGTTCTTTAAGGTTCCTTTAAGGTTCGAGGCCAATGTCTCAATTTCTTTACACCCTTTAGCATCCTTGTAAGAAATTTAACTTTCTATGAAAATTAGCATGTAATAATATTGATTAACAACTATTCGACATGAGTTAAAATCAATCTTAAGCAAACTTTAAATTATTGTTGAATGCTTGCATGCTTGCAATTACACCATTATTGTATGTTAAACAAGACCAGCAATTTACATGTTCTMAAACCTAATAAGACTAATTCATGAACAAATTAACTTTTAGGCACCTTGAATATGCATCTAAACAACACATGTCGCAACAACAAATTAGTCCTTATATGCATCTATTTTTGTTAATCAACCAACCTAGTAATCTTGCATACTTAAAACGGAAATATCTTTATTTTTGTCTTTTTGACAATGGACTCGCAATGTCCGAGTAGAGGTAGCTAGATGCGGGGGGGTGCTGTGCACTACTTCACCCTTACCCTTGTCCCCTAATCCATGACCTTTGGTGCATGACCAGACTATGGAGTCCTTCGCCTTTCTTTATGCAATTATAGATAAGGCTTAAACCGGGTTCCGYAGCTTCCCGAAAGATGTGCGATGGCGACTTCCTCTACTCATTTCGAGTATAATACAGACAACTTCAAGCATACTCACACTATGRAAAAGCAAGAATTCAATTCTAGCAAAACCAAAGTCATCACCAAATACTTTACCCCYTGAGGAAGAGGGATCGAACCCAGTTAGGCCCGGTGATGCCCCGGTGATTCTGAGGTATATGCCCATTATTGGTAGTTTGAAAACCGCCACTGAYGTTAGATACTCCTCCATTACCATAATCGTTAACCCCTAGCCCATSGGGTGTTCCTGTAGGTGAAACGGTTACCATTGATGAGGTCAAAGGGATTGAATTAGGAGACAGAGGAACTAAATAAGGTCTAGGATCACCGTGGTTATAGCCTGACTCATAACCTAAACTTGGGCCTGCTTCCCTCCCTTGAATCGTGTTCCCTTCGTTGGCATCTTAGAGGGGGTTATTCTTGAGTGATGAGCGGTTAACAGATTCATCAACCGTTCATTCAATTGATTATGATTCTCCCCAAAAGGCTCCAATCGGGTAACCACCTTAGTCGCTATAGTCTTAGACAGTACCACGTTAGTAGCATTCAATGTTTCATCGATATCTAGTATAACATGTCTGGTAACTACCTACTGTGAATGAGAACCAGAGTTTTGCAACTCGGTGGTTATCATCCTTGCAGTTTCGTATACCATGCCATGGTGGAGGTTGTAGAACTACTTCTTGTGATTTTCTTTCAGATTTTCCAACAAGCTTGCAACAATATCCATGTATTGTGTGTATATAAAATTGAGTAAGCTTTTGGATGAAGAAGATTGATCTTCCCCCTTGTTTAGATACAAAYCGCCTAGTCTTTGCGTTTGAGACTTGATTTAATTAGGAGGGACAAGATCTTCAATAGATTGATGTTGTGGAACATTTTCTAAATCACCAAGATCCTCGAGTGAATTCCCAAGATTTTGAGCGGATGAATTACCATCCTCTTCATTACCACCTCTTTTGGTGGACCTTATAGGGGCTTTGGTTGAGAAGAATTGGAATAATACACTCTTCTGCTCCACTGTGGTCGCCAAAAAAACCTGTACTGTTGAGGTGATTTTGCATTTCACCACAAGTTAACCGCCCAATGTTGTTTTTGGTTCGGTAGAGGGCTACCCCTCTAGTTACTGATTATATAGATAATCTTGCTAACGTAAAAATGGCTCCTAGAGTCGTAGAAGAAGTTAAGAATGTAAAAACGYAGGAAATCAAACCTATTGTGGAATGCAACCGAAGCTTAGGACAAACAGAAATGAAGAGAAAGAAAGTCATCCATTAAATAATAACGATGTAGTAAGACTACAACTATATTACAAGGAAGAATTATTACCTCCATGTTTACACAATTGGGAAAGATAGTAGCAAACTAATGATCCATGAGGATGAAACTAAGCTATGTTAAACTAGGCTATGCTAATTCTACATTATAATATACTTGGCTACTAAGCCAAGTGCGGCTAAAGAAAGCAGTAAATTTAAAGGTAAGATAAGTGTTTGTTGTTATTGTTTGACGACCTGACTTTGCCTATTTATAGGCCTTGATAATGCAGATTGTGGAGCAGTTTCTGGCAGTTTTCCTTATGACRGTTACCTAGCGCTCTTTCCGTTTGAAATATTTTCCCTCCAAACCTCCTGTTTGAAAGTCAATCTCCTTCTGGGCCTCATTCTATTGGGTCGTGTCTCTAATGGGTCACATCTTGAACRCATGTCGTTTCCTGAATAATCCTTCATTCCTAGCGCTTATGTTCCTATCGCGCTAGATTGAAGAATTCACGAAACGCCTAATGTTATCAGGCTTTGGTCGATCTATAGTCAAGTTTTTGGTCAGTATTGATCAATAAAGTCAAACTAAATATTTTGATCCGTAACAAGACCACAACTAAAGTTTGTACTTATAGTAATGACGATAAAAAAGCTAAAATGTTTTAATTTCTTCACTTATTGGTTTTATGTTATTAAATACTATGTAAAATTACAAGAATTTACAATATTTCAATTTGATTATAGTATATTGAAAGTTAAACTTTCACTGTTCATTAAAAAGGTCAAACTTTTGATACATAGTAAAAAAAAAAAAGCACTTCATATCTATAAACATGACTATTCTACTTGTTTTTTTTATTGTGTATTGTTTATATTTTTTTCATAATTAATTTCATATTCATAATAATTTTGATATCTATGTAGACATAAAGCCTATATATTATATAATAATTTACAAAAACAATTATTTTGAATAACTAAAATGATTTAATTGTAACTATTTGAATGTTGGGTCATGGGTTTAAATACGAGCGTTTGAAATTTATATCTATACTTCTATACTAAGTATATTAAAACTTCCACTCAAACACACATGTGACACATGGAATATCTCAACCCTCTTTTTTTATTTCTATTGCTTTATCATATTAATTTGGTAAGTATCATATTATGTTCCGATTCCTTTTTCCTTTCATTAATTATGTTTCCTCTAACTCAATTTTCATTAGACTTTTTTATATTAAATTATCTTCTCCTTTTATATAAAATCTTAATTGTATATGCTATGGAAAACTAGTAAGTAAAGTATATATCATGACAAAGTAAAAMAAAAAAAGGTTATTGGACACTAACTTAATGACTTGTGCTATATGAAGTGAACGAGTGGCATGTCTCACATTTCATGAAAAGAAAAGGAGAGTCAATATATTTCCTATGTTTCATGTCATGAATTATTATCTCTCCAATGAAATGCACTTATAGACCAAACAAAACTTGACGTAATTTTAAGAATTGAACCTTGTAGTTTTTAGGTTAAAGGTTCAATACTCATTATAGRCAATTGGGGGGAGGGGGATTTCTATTACAATTTCCTCATGAAGTTAAAATTTCTAGCCCAAAGATTCTTTCAAAATTAGTCTAAGCTCATCAAAGCAATTCATTTCAACTAYAAAAATAACTTACACCCAAAAAAATATTCGAGGATCTTCCAAATATTTTATGCATGAAATACGTGATTTTAGGTAGAAGAGTATAGAATCATGTGTACTCTGTATATCAAATTTTTTCCTTCATGATCATGCGGAATATACAACATCATATTGCAAATTCAATTTACCAATTCTTAAAAATGAAAATTCAAATGTTAATGGTATAAAAACTCAAATTCAATACTTCAAGATCATAATCTTTTTCAATAACTAATGCATAAAATGATTGGAAAAGAAATACTAGTTGTGGTTGATCTCGTCATCTTCCTCGTTCACTTGAGATGGTTGATAAGGTTGTATGAGGTGAAGACTATTGGATGATGGAGCAGCATATGCATCAAAAATATTAGAAACAAATTGATTATCGTAAGCAGTGTTCATGTTGAGGATGTTGTTGTTTGATGTAAAGGAATTGTTCGAGTATGATGGCTGATTAGAATGCAAATTATGTTGCATATTTTCATGTTGATGATTATAATATGGATTATTTCCCATTTGTTGAAGATGATGTTGCGATGAATGAAGGGCATTCGCCATCATCATTTCGTTGTTCATGATTTGACTTTGCATCACTATTTCTGCTTTTAAGGCTGCTACCTGAAAATTCAACATGTCACAAATTGATATTTTTTGTAATTTTCAATTTATGGAGGAAATATCATATATTTAATTATGAATGATTCGACAAATGTTATACTTTGTACGACAATACCTCATAATTATTTTCAAATTGATGAATTGAAGTATTATATCAAAATGAAAACGTACCAATGCCATCCTATTTCGATTAGTTTTGTTTTATTACCTGACAAGTCTACTAGAAAAGAGTAATTTTAAATATCATATCATTGATTTTTTTTAACAATAATGGAGTAATAGTTTTTTGATTCATTTGCAATACATTGAAGATGTCTCCTAAATAACAAATGTGACAATCAAAGGAAAAAAAGTATATTATACAGTTGTTACATGCTTTGACTCTAATAAAATGCATGTAAGCGGTAATGCTAAATAATAATAGAGAGCATTTTTCTCATTGTTTGATATAGAATTTTTTTATTATTATTATTCATGCTCATCGCTTACACCATCTTTTAATTTATAAGCAAGTTAAAACATAATAATGTCTCATATTCGTTAATTTTTATAATTTATTGTTATATAATTACATTTATTCTTCCGAAAACTATTTTTAGACATTTTTGGCTTAAAATTGTATTTGGTATGCATGTACAAGAGCAAATACTCATGTTTGACTAAAAAGAAAAAAATACTAAAGTATAAGTAGATTTGGCTATGCATGGCCTATTCGTAAGTTTTTTTTTTAAAGGAGTCATTTGGTTTCTTATAATGATGAAAATTGTATCCAAATACTATTAGTATAATTTATCATCGCAATAGCATACTTAAAATTATAGTCCATTTTTTTAGTTATTTCATTCTAATTATTGCACTATTCTTCGACCTTACTTTGGCCAACAATAACTATTGATATATATGGAAAAAATATTCATTTGTGAATTTATTTGATTTGTCTTGTTTTATAATTTTCAAAACTATAATTTTTATAAAATTTAAAATTGTTTGATAAGAGATATGTTAATCGAAAGTTATGCATTGTCAATTGTGAAAATAGTAGCAACACATATAATAAAAAAAATGGAGAGAGTAATGAACATAATCCATACATACATACATTACCTGTAAATTTGAAACAAGTAATGAACATAATCCGTACTTGTTTCAAATTTACGGGTACTGTATGTATGGATTATGTTCATTACTCTCTCCATTTTTTCCTTGTTTTTCATTTTTTTCGTAATGTGCCAAATTGTTTTGATAATAAAAAGTTATACAACACAAAAACATTATTGTACTTCCATTTATTACATTGTGACCCAATTGTTTTTTCAAAATTTTTTTGGTCAAATGTTGTATACTCCGTACTAAAAAAATTAGGGGAYAAGAAATATATGACAAAACGAGATCAGCGATAAAGTCATCAAAAGAAAAAAAATAGATAATTTTTAAGTAGTAATAATTGGAGGGCTTTTTGTTAACTAATAAAGGGAAAAAATATGGACATTGGTTAAACCAAATCTGGTGGCTCTTATTCATCTGTTTGTTGTGTGACAAACTATTTGCTAGATATGATTATATGAAGATAAAATTAAATAAACCGAGTATTCTAGAAATTGATGACATTATTGATTCTACTCATCAAGTCATCATCATTAAGAATATATTAAAGGTTTAACTCTTTTTTCCAATTCAAACCCCTTAAAAAATTGCAAAATTGAATATTTCTTAATTTTTGACTGGTTATTTAAGTCAAATAGGAATTATAAAATCACTCATTTAATTAACGTTAGTTTTCATATGAATCAAAGAATTTGTACTTTATATAAAATATATATCTTTTTTTTGGCTATTAGATGTTGCTTCACTGTCGCCAAACTTTGTAACAACATATCTTTACAATATTAGCTGTCTCTTATACACATCTAGATGTGTATAAGAGACAGATTAGATGTTGCTTCACTGTCGCCAAACTTTGTAACAACATATCTTTACAATATTAGCATCAGACGGGATACTCCACCAAAATAATGCATCTATATATGAATTGTAGGTACGTACTTCCATTTTATTACGTTTCATGTGAAAATTACACGTCATTATATTTATATGGAATGAAACATAATTAAAGCAATCTTTTCATATGTGGGAAAAATATGATTTAAAAAGTTCTTTCCATAGAATTATTGATGAATAATTAATGAATATACGTTACTATGCAAGAACATTGATGTTTAGCTTTTTTCACATGAAAATKATTTGATGTGTAATTATTGAGAATAAATAATTTGAATATTTAAGTTTACCTGCTGCTGCAGGTCAAAAATGGTAGAGACACAACCATGAATGGGATCCGAAAGTCGAGCTTGAGCCTCATATGAAACGGTAAGGATAGCATCTTGCCTTCTATTTTCGGGAATTTGAAGCAGCAACTTAGACACATTTTTAGCTCCAAACACCTTATGAACAGTAGCAAAACGGGCCTCCCCCTCGTCGGTTCCAAAGTAAGGTGCAAAAATGCACCCACTAATGCACTTCCTCCTCAGGAATTTACAAGCACCACAACGAGAATATGAGACCACTTGTTCACCACCAATTAATGTGGTGCCGGCCAAAGAACATTTTGACACGCCACCCTTTTGACGACCAGGTGCGTGTTCATTGTGGTAGTTAGACATGGGGGAGAGAAAGTGAATTCGATAGCCACAAAGATATTATTGGTTGGAAGTTGTGGGATGAAAATGAGGAAGTGCGATTAGGGTCTTATAAGGGTAAAGACTCCACGTTTGTTTCATGAATGAAAATTTGGCAAGCTTAATATGAGTAAGCACATGTAACAAGATTAGTTTTATTGGTGTGGTTTAATGTGACATTAGATTGCATTTATTTTTATTTTCATTTATGTATACAATAAATAATATTATAAGTAATAATAATATATTAATAAAGTTGTAGACCCTTAAAAAAAGCGGCTAGAGGAAGTTCTCACCATACTCTTTTYGAGAGACACATAACCCATTATTATGCATGGCTAAAGGACTTCGTGGCTTGATTTTGCACCAAAGGTATGGATTTTGGGACAAGTATGYGGGCGAACTAGTTCACAACGCCTCCCCCATCTAGCGACCTCTATTYAACCTAGTAGATATTTAAATTTKTCCCTGCACTAAGATGACCAATAAAAAAGACACCTTGCACCGAGACAGTTAGGGCACCAACAGACCATAAAAAAGCAACCTTTAATTTTAATAAACAACAAGCACTTTCCAGTCACAAAGAACCCTTAAAAATATTTTTTTTTATTTACAAATAATTATTTCTTTGTTTTAGACAATTTTTCTAGAATTTTTCGGATTTTTCCAGAATTATCTAAGCATTTTCAGGCATTTTTTGTAATTTTCAGCCATTTTATCTGTTTTCAAATAATTTTGGAAATTATCATAACCTTTCCCAAAAACTGTAAAATTTTAACACAACTCTCTACAAATGAAGTGTAATTTTCTATATTGTTTCCATAATTTTTCAAAGTATGGGAACCGCTTAATGAATTTTTGAAGCAAAAACGCTTAATGAGTAAAAAAATATTAAAATTTGATTTTAATACACTACTTATTAATAGGATTCTGACAAGCCCCCACTTGACTATATTAATTATTATATACTGGCGAGAGTTTAGAAGATTCTCACTACTAATGAATAGAGTCGATTTTCCTTATGGCATAAATTTAGTGGAATGGAGGGAGTATCAAACACCTTGATGAACTCACAACCAAGGATTATCCACAAATGAGACCCACGTTTTAAATAAGTAATCAAACCATGCCAAGCATCCCCTCCCTTAGCTAGAAATTTAGCCTAGTAGAGAAGACATTGAAATAATAATAAAGCTAAGAATGAAATCTATGGATATGAAGCAAAACATGATTGAAATCAATTAAATCTAAAAATCTAACAAGTATCTACTAACAAAAATGCAATAATAAGAAAGGAAATCGAATGTAGAAGAAGATTACCAACTAAATGCTTGATTTTTAATTAAAATTGAAGAAGTATATGTAAATTACAAGCTTTCTCTCTCTAACTATCTATGAAGTTTCTCTCTCTAGCTACCTAAGAAGGAATGAAGTACTAATTTCTAATCTAAGATATGTACTTGTAGAATAAGCAATTGCTATTAATACCCTTATTAAAATATAACCCAAAATTGGTATTACATGCCATTAAAAATTGGGTACAACCAAACTCTAGAGCATTCGCTCCAATTATAGGAGTGTACGCTTCAGTGTTACAATCGTCGAGGTTGTGATTTGTGCCGAAGCATTCACTTTGGAAAATGGAGATTGTGCTCCGACGGTTAGAGCGTACACTCCAAATGGCGGAGCGTACGTCTCAAACTCTCAGCATGAAAATCGGGCATCTCCTTCTTATACGCGCAAATTTTAAGTTGTACGCTCCAAACTTTAAATTGTACACTCCAAGCATTGGAATGTGTGCTTTAGTTTACAGAGCATTTGTTTGGTACTCTCGACAATTGCATTAATAGGTAGGGGATTTGGAGCATTCCCTTCAAAGGCTACAGCGTTTGCTTCAATTGGCGGCTTTAGYTCCCCTAAGCTCTTTCCTTGCTTCATGCTCCCTAAGAACCTACCTTGGCTCCTTCTAATCCTTCCTAGACCTCTTAATTGATCTAAGGTGTCGAATAGAAACTCCAAACCTTAATTCAAGCAAAGAACGGGATCAAATAAGACAATACAAAAACACCACAAAATCCTAGGAAAAATCATATAAAGTTTACCAAACAAGGAAGGASACTAAGATTTATCAAAGTAAGCTCAAAAGTGCCCAAACAAGAACAGGACTAACCAAATTAGGAGTGAAATGAGAACAAAAAGTGGCTCTACAATTCACTTATCAAACTCTCCACCCTCAAATAGTCATTTGCTCGTCTTCAGGCAAAGTACACACTTCCAAAAATATGATAGAGAGAAAGAGTCTTATTCAAAACAAACCAACAAACAAAATAAATCTATACACTTAAACTCTTAGTCGTAGGAATCGTGGTCACTTTTAGCAACTAGTTAAAAGCTCTTTAAACCCCAATGTTGCCAAAGAGGACGACTCCGTTCTCGTGAAGGTCACTTATGAGAATAACCCACAACTTAAAGTCCTTGCCATGGCAACWTGTTTTCACAAAATATAGTGCTAGTGCAATGGGAGTTCTAGGGACGGTAATGGATCATCAACCACCTATCATGTATATGGTAAAAGCAATTTTCAATCCTAATAAGGAATGCACTAGATAAGTGAGAATTTGAGGGCTCAATCACTCTATGACTATTCCACTCTCATTCCTTACTATAGTAGTCTTTCCCTCACCCTCCTATAATGATCATGTCAACCTTATTTGGGAGGTTGATGTGAGTACGATGACCCTCTACCTCAATTATACTAACTCTTCGGCTCAATTGGAACCATTTCCAAATTAGGAATCTAAGATGCAAGATGAAGAAGGGTCAACTATTGACAGAACGGGTGTCATCTATCGGTATTGGTAAGGGCCACGGGGACTTTGGATCCCCTTTCCCGGCATTCTAGGGTTATCCCACCATTTGATAACCAAAAATGGGTCGGAGTGATTTTAAGGGAGCACCATATTTCCCTTATAACCCCGTTTACTATGGTAGGGATAGGAAGACCCTCACTACAATTTCCTACCTAACTACTTTGGTGGTTAGTAGCCACATGGTCCTCTTATGCCCCTCCGCTATGATTGGGACCCAAGTTRCACCTACACTTTCGAATCTCTAATCGTGGTGGAGTACAACCTTATCAGCTTTTGGRAACCTAAGGTGGGAGATAGTAATCTCCATGTTAAAGAGAAAGATGACCATTAGTGACTTCAGTTATGTAACTAACTCTCCTCGTATTCTTTCATTCCATCTTGWAAACTCCGAGACGGAGTTCAATTCTATTTGGGAGGAGAGTTCCACTTGTGTGTCACTTCTTTGTTTTTCATATTGTTATTGTTCATCCTTTTGTATATATGTATAGTTTTGGTTTGATTTATTGTAATTCTTATGTTATTGGTTTGATTTGGGAGAGTTGGTCCGAAGCACAGACATAAACCTTTAGATTAGCTTGTTGATAGCTAGTCCATTGGTTCAACGTCCAATACTTTGTGCTAATCGCTTGTGGAGTTGAAGTTCTTTTGAGTTGCGAGTTTTAAGCCCCGAGGGCTATGTGTTTGGAATTGATTTGGATCCGGCTTTGTAAGATCGTTGTAGCTCCACTCTTTAATTATTGAACAATTTGGTTGTTAGATTCTTGGATTTTCTTTTTATGCTTGGAGATACYCTTTTAGGATGTTAAAAATTGTGGAGGCATAGGAGGTAGCTTTACTGAAGTTTTATTTCCTTATTTGCACAATGGTCGAAATATTTTCCCCTTTGAGGTTATTTGTAGCTTCCTTGACTTTTACTTAAGTGACGTTTTCAAATTTTTAAGGGGATGTGATGGATAATGTGAACCATATCTTCAAGTTCTCCTTTTCCAAGGATTTATTAATTTGCTTAATTGCTTTTATTTATGATTGTGTTCTCTTTCTGTGTTTAGTCTTATTTTTTAAAAGAAAAAAAAGAAAAACACAAAAAATTGAAATTATGCAAAARAATGCCAAAAATATTTTCCTTTGACTTTTTCCTTTGATTTTCTCCTTTCTTTTGTTTTTCAAGTCAAAGCGTGTTAAAATTTGTTTTGTTTCTTGGRGAGTCTTGGGGATGGGATTTGAATTTTGAGCTTACCTTTTTCTTCTTGGCTTTTGGGGATTGCTCGGTTCATTCCTGTAAAATCACCAACATTTTTGCATTTTTAGCAATGAAGCTCAATTCCTTCGATTCCTTTTTGTGGTAAGCCTTGTAGGAAATCCATTTGGTATCTTTTTTGTGCTGATGAGCCTTTTCACCAAGCTGAGTATAGCCCGGTTAATGATGGAATACCATGATGGGTAATTTTTTATTAAAAAAATGACCTTGTGAGTAGGAGTGCACACAATCCGATCTGGACTGTATTTTGGACCTGAACCGAGTCGGACCGGGCTGGATGCAACAGGTCCGGTCTTTGATACAAATAATTTGGGATTTCGGGTTGCAGGTCCGATCCGGTCGAAATACGAAATTTTCCGRTTCAGACCGGATAACCCAAAATATATAGTATATTTATACATTTTATCAAAAAAATCCAGCCCACTAAGGAAATTATATCTTCAAAGACCCTATTTTCACTCACACTGCCTCCCATCTCACTCAGTCACTCATGCTGAATTGACAATTGACAATTGACAAGTAGTAGTACAGTAGTAATATTGTTTTGTCTTATGTTTTTTCACTATAAATCTTATAATTTGTGATGTATTTTTTATTGAGAAAATCAATTTTTTATCGAAACAGGTCCAAGACCGGACCAAACCAGAAAAAATMAAGTTTAGAACAGACTGAACCTGTTTTTCTGATCCGGTCTCCGGTCCATGATTTTAGCTAATTCCGATCTCTGGTCCAATTGGTTCCAGTTCTGTCATAGACCTCTGTGCAGTCCTACTTGTGAGTGAGCATTGTCCTAGAGACAAGTAAGCAAAGAAAATCCAAATCTAATTATTAAGAGCTTGCACTATTATATTATCTTATGTGATTCATTTTGCTTGTTACTTTCCAAGGCTTTGACCGAACTACCCAAGGGAGGACAAAGACATTCATTTTGGGTTTGGGTTTAAATTAATTTTTCCTTTTTCATTCACTATTTTGTTTTCTTTCCACATATATAATTTAAGATTTTTGGGTTTACATGTGCACTTGCAACCATTTTGAGCTTTGCTTTCTTTGTTAGCCTCATTACAAGCTAAGCTTGATAAGCCACATTTACATATTTGAACTTAGATACATATCAAGTGGAATATGATTTGGATAGTTTGTATTTGCCAGAAGTTCTAAAGCATTAAGTGTTGTAAGTGTGAAAGTTTCAATGCAATAGTATTGCATAAGTGAAATCCCAAGTGCAAAAAAAAAAGAGAGAGAGAGAGAGAGAGAGAGAGAGAGAGAGAGAGAGAGAAAGAAAAAAATAAAGAAAGCAGAAAAAGGGAAGTTCAAAGTTCAAATTGAGTTTGTTGGCAAAGAGTGTAAAGAGGAGAAAGCAAGCRTGTATATAAATAGGCTTGCTTCCTTAGTAGTGATCTTGTGAATTTGGGGCACGTTTGCCCAAGATTTTGTATTGTAATTTTGTAATGTAAACTACACTTGTAGGACTTACCACCACAAGCCAAAAATATTATCCACACCCACCTTTAGCCAATATTACAACCCATAAACCCCTAAGCCCTTTCGACCTTGGGAGTTGAGTCACTTTGGTGGATAGGGTCACAAGTCTCCCCTTTGAATTTGGATAACTAATATAAGAACATAACCACATTGTTACTTGTAGAATTTCTAGAAATCAAGCTCACAATAATATTAGTTATTCACATGAATATTTATAATACATAGCAAATCTTTCCAAATTCCCAACGAACTATATCTTATGATATATCACATACTCTTGGAAAGAAAAGATATTTTACCCAAAATATAAGGATATGTAGGTAACCTCTCCTCAAGTTTCAAACAAATTAAGAAATAAAAATAAAGAGGTCATCTTTCATCATCATGTTGGTTTGATTCTTTTCAAGAAGTTTGAAGCACAAATTTTTAATCGAAAACTTGACATACGTTCGAGTTTGAACCAACATCTCTTAGCCAACCACATCGATCCCCTCATCGTCATTGTTATTTCTAGTCATAAAATTAAGTCTTTTTTGTTTTCTAGATCCTTAACCTTTCTTTCTACAACCATTAGGACTCTCTTAGTCTTCCTAATGCTATCATGTGGTCAGTCTCTTACTTATCCAGTCAAAATTATACACAAACCAACTGCAACAAGCCATGGGGGGCTTTGTTTCAACATTGTCATCTCTAGTGCAACATAAAGTCTACTTCTTAAAGTGTGGAGGACTTGTACCATTAAATAAGTCTTCATTCCTTATTCATTTCTAGAAGGAGCAACAAACTCAAGTTCATGACTAAGTGGCTAAAGTCAAATTCACAAGCAGCAAACAAGGCACATCAATGGTAACTCCAATAAGATTGGGGGCTTGCAATGTCATTAGAGTCTCCGTACATACAACTTACTCTACAAGGTGTGGCATATTCACAAACTCATTGAGGGCCTAGCATTCTCACAAGATTTCTCGTTCAAGTAACTCACTCTCTTCYWTAGGTAGCAACAAACTTAAGTTTCTGACTTGAGTAGACGCCAACGTTACCTGTCAAGCCTTAAGCATGAATCCWCACACAAATGAATGCACTAATTGTGCTTAACATGTTTATCACACTATCGCTTGAAGTCATTAGGGGGGCTTAAAACAAAAGAAGCAAGCTTCATGAATTTGGAGTACATTCAACTTTACCAAATCATTGACCTTATGCACTTTCTACGCAAGGAACATATTCATCACTATGCTCCACCAATGTTATGTTATTCAACAAGAGACAAACTCAAGTTCTTGACTTCAGTAAGCATTGTGTCTCGGCATTCATCAATCAAAATTGGGGGGCTCACAGTAGAAAAGGAAGACCTTCAATCCTCATGAAGTCCATGACAATTGCATGATTTATCATTGAAGACGTGTGCCTTTWTCGAGCCTACGTCCTACATCGATTTTGGATTGTGAGMTTAAGCCATAGATCCCGCACGTGATTGCGGGTAAGGAGTGTTTTCGATAGAGGGGATCGCCACCATGCCTATACAGGTTAATCACGAACGCCMAAAACATTGGTGCCAAACTAATGGCCCCCTTGTTAGGTCAAGTAACTAGAGTGTGGGTTCGAGGATATGGTACGAATAAAATCTTTGACTCAATCCGCCCGCATGTAGCAGCCTCTACTCGATATCATTTTAGTTCCATAAATCGTAATCAGTGAATTCAAGGAACCTATCAATTTGACCTTAAAAAGAGCATTAACCTAGTATTGCTACAAGAGTTGATTTCTATTATACAAGCATCGCTACCTAGACAAATAATTGCGATCACTTCAAATTAATCAAATTAATATGGTGCTTAAAATTAGTTTGCCCATAATTAATTTGAATTGAATGTGATTCTGGCAAATTCCAATCTTGATTAGGCAATCAAAAGAGTCATATGTACAAAAATCAAGAATAACAATATTCAAGAATTGAAAACTCAAATATATACAAATAAACTCACCTCGTATTGCGATCAATACAAAAGAAAAAAAAGATTAGTGCATCAAAAGCTTTGCTTCCAATTGAATCGCTTATCACAACAAGGGAAATTGTTAGCATTGACAATTATAATTAAAATGATTACAATAATTCGAAAACAATCGAGAACGAATGAATTGCAAAACAAAACTAAATGTATTATATTAATCAATATTAATAACAAGAGAAGAGAGAGGGTGTGATTGAATAGCATCAGAATTTGTAGCTAAATCCGCAAAGATRTGACTCCGAAAGCTGCGACGAATTCGAGGGACTTTTTATTTTCAGAGTCGTTTGTGTTTGTGTATTAAATTTGAATGTGAGAGAGACTTTTGAGAGCTTTTAGTTTCACTTCTTATGATGATTTTCATTGATGTTCGATTAAGCACCGAGAGCACGTATTTATAGGCGTTTTGGAGAAAAAAAAAAGGTAGATAAAAGAAGATCATATATACGCTAAATCAACCATATATACTCCTGTGGTGACGTGACTTGCCATGTCACCAAGCGTATATACGTATTTATATCTTGTACGAGAATTCGCATCTGTATTTTCTAAAACTAATCTACGATCTGGTAATTATCCTTTATCTAATTTATCCTTTTATCCAATTTAGACTTGCTTGGAACCCAGCGTTAATCTTGTAAATATTCTGGATCGTTTCCGAATTTTCTTGATTTCTCTTAGAAATTCTGAATTTTATTTATTTTCAAAAAATCATTTCGTAAACTTGTAAAAATCATAGAAAATCAGAAAAAATATTTAAAAATACTAGCGAACTAAAAAAATGAGAGGAATAAGATGAGAATGAAAAATCTTAGAATGRCCTTTAGAAATAATTTTAAAAAATCATTTTGCTAAGAAAATGGCCTAAAAATAGAAAATAATTAAAATAAATTCATTGGGCCCTCGGTGTATCATTTCGTTATCAAGTTTAATTCAACTCATGCAAATGTGTTTGATTTATGGATTTGATCACAGCTTTCAAAATCAAATCTATTTCGTAATGTCATACTTTTCCTCATCGACTATTCAATTTGGGGAGACACTTTTGGGTGTCTACAATCGTGTGGAGGGATCATCGAAGATTAAGTAAAACACTAAGTCAAAGTCATTGCCGACCTTGCAGTTACAACAAATGCAAATCATTGCAACAACGTATAAGGCTCCAGACATTAAAGCTTCTAGTATCGCAAGACATCGTCTCCCACATCGACACAATTCAAGAGACCGTTCATCATATTTTGGAAGTTATCATTGCCATTGACGGCTACACATTGCCTCTTTCTTCATAGCTCGCCAAAGAAGCTTTCATCTCACGATGTTGGGGGTCTATCTAGCATGTATTTTCAAAAACAGCATTATCATGTATTTGCTTCTTTGACGAAGTTTTTCATAAAAATCATTGCATTACATAAAAAATATTACATTACAGTCATTGCATGCGAAGTCTAAGTTGAGTGAACTTGTAAGACCGTAGTCAAAGCCAAATCACAAAGACAGAAAAGTCAAGTTAAAATAATGTGTCGCATATAAGTTACATACAGAGAGTTAGTCAACACCAAGGCAAAGTCAAAAGGGAAACGAGTCAACTCATGGTCAAAGTCACATAAACCTTACAATGCAAAGTTAGGGTTCACTTTTTAGTGCAATTCTGTAGGTAAACAGTTTAAGGCTAACCCTAGGACAATTTAGATCATCAAGAATGGGTCAAGGCATCAATATCAGCAATGGGTGAGGTCATCACTATCACTATCATCTCACAAGTCGACAAAGTCAAGCCTCRTTTAGGCTATAGGCCAATATCTCACATCAGCAGCGCGTCAAGGCATCTGCAAAGGCGCAAGGCTCCTAGCCTAGAGAACAACGATCATCTTCGTAAGCCAAGAATTATGTTCATAGGGGTGGCCTCTAGACATCAACTAGCTCCGCCAAATAGACATTCAAGAAGGTGTAAAAGAAAAACTATGAATACTTGTACGGGAATGAGGCGTCATCAGGCCGGACTGTGTCCAGTCCCTTTGCCATGCGGGGTAAAGTCTCGGTTAGACACCGTATTGCGAAGAATTGAATTATTGCTATTTTGAATAGAGGAAGTCGCGACCGCAATTCTTTCGGGAAGCTGCGGAACCCGTTTTAAGCCTTGCCTATAATTGCTTAAAGCAAGGCGAACGACTCCATGTCTGGCCATGCACCAAGTCTGGATTTAGGGACGAGAGTAAGGGCGAAGTAGTGCAAAACACCCCCCCCCCCCCCCCCCCCCCCCCCCCCACCCCGCATGTAGCGGCCTTTACTAGGTCTCATTGCAAATTCACCAATTGTAACATTGAACAACACATATGTCCGTATTGATCCTTAGTAGTTACTAGGAGAGTTGATTAATGCATATAAAGATTATTAATTGTTGTCACTTTGAATTAGGTCAAGATTCAAGGATCCTAAACCATTTGTCCATAATTATCTTATTAGGCGTGGCAAGCAATTAATAGGTCTTTAATTAGCAAAAATTAATGGTGATTGAAAAATAARTACAATAGCATGAGGAAGAATATACAAGAAGGAACAAGAAGACTTACCTCGAATCGCTATCCRAAAACAAAACAAAAAAACAAGAGTTAGAATTGAAATTGAATTGCCAACGCAAATCACTATTTACATAAAAAATTCAAAGAAAAAGTTAGTAATAATAATAATATCGAAATAAAATTGAAAATAAAGAAAAGAAAAGGTATATTTATATGTTAATTGATTTCTAGTAGTTGATTAGTCCATATTACATGATTAATAATGATTAAAAGAAAAATAAACAAAAACAATAAAAAAATTGAAGAGAAAAGGGAGAAAGAAGATGATTTCTATGAGTTTTGTAGCCTCATAGATTATACCAACAAAGCGAGGTCGAAACAATCCTTCAACAAACGCCTCGAATGCCTTAATCTCTTGAATTGAATGTATTTGAATATGTGTGAATGTGTTTAAAATTTGGAWGAATTTTATAAGAGTTTTTGAAAAAGAATTGAAATCAAAGTTGTAGTTTTTCGGAGTGTTTTTAGAGAAAAATCCGTCGAGACTTCGTCATAACTCCGAATTTTTAATACGATAGAAAAAACATCCTATTTATATCCCTCTATCTCGTGGAATCACCTGAGGTGGGCGTAATTAAGCTCAAAAAACTTGCCAAATTTGCTTGATTTTTCTTGCCTTTTTTGTGTTTATTTGTCGGTTTAACTAAGTTAGGCATTCAGCCAGTTACCAAGCTTGTGTGAGAAGTTAGAGGATTTACCTAGACATCCTTGGGGAGAAAGCAACGAACTTGGATGGTTCCGGAAGCTTTCAGAATACCTTGTTTCGTCCAGTTGCGCATTTTGCTTAAGAAATTCATAAATATTTATCCACAAGTCCAAAAATTCTAAAACAATGTGTATAAATTCCTTCAAAAATATAGTGCATTGTGTTAACATTTCGTAATTTTTGGAACTGTTTTGATAATTTAATTAATTATTGTAAAATTAATTAAGTTAATAGAAACTCCGAAAAATTGTAAAAGTTTTTAGGAAAATWCTGAAAAATTCTAGAAAAATGTCTAAAAATAAGTTAAAATTATTTTGAAATTAAAACATATTTTTAAGGGTGCTTTAGGAAAGAATAGGTTCTTTGGCTTTGCAAATCAAGATTCTAGGGCATTGTTAAAGGGGGTTGTTCTTTAAAATTTGACCAATTGCAATGTGGTATAGTTATATCATTGGCCTTTATGGAGAGACAAATGTAGGTAGCTACAATGCCCTATTTCTTCTCAAATTCAAAGCAACAGCAACACAAAACGTCCTACCAAGAGAATTATGAATTTACAAGAGACAATCACCATAGTCAAAGGCAGAGCAAAACTCAAGGTCAAGTTAAAGTCAAAGTCAAAAAATCTCCAATCGAGATCAAGCAAATCCCTAGTGACAACTAAGAGGCACCATCCCTAGTAATGACTTCGAAGTTAAACAAAACGACATTGTTATACGCGATTGTTGTTATGTGTACTATTAAATGAAGTTAAATTTTCCTTAACGGTGGCACTGAAGAAAAGATAAGCAAGTAGAGACAGATCAAGCAGGCACATACATAGATGAAACCAGAACCTTCCTAGACAACAACACCGAAAAGGATTAAGAAGACACAAACAAGATAAAGTCAAAGAGTTTGTGCTCTCTCGCATAAAGAGTTTGTTCTCTCTCACATGAAGATTTTGTGTTATCTCACATAAAGACTTTATGCTCTCTCACATGAAGAGTTCGTTCTCTCTCACGATAAGGCCAAAGAGTTTGTACTCTCTCACATTAAGATTTTCGTGCTCTCTAATGATGATAGCAAAAGAATTTGTACTCTCTCATAGAATAGAGTTTGTGCTCTCTCACATAMAGAGGTAAGWGCTCTCTAAAGATGGTACCAAAGATTTTAGTGCTCTCTCACAACGACAAAGACAGAATTAAGCTYRAATGTTTGTTAAATATTGCAAAGGTCGATGTGAAATTGACATGTTTCAAGCCAAAGCCTCTCTGTCTAATGTATGGAAAAGTATTACGGATAATTCCAAATTTCTATGTGAAGGGGCTCGGGTAGCTGTAGGCAACGGAGTTGTAACTCTTTTTTTTGGAGACATCGTTGGGTGGGTGGCTACCAGCTTCGTTCAAAATCCATAGCCCCTATTACGGAGCATTTAAGTGAGGCCACTGTTTTAGATATGTGGGATGTAAATGAAGGGTGGAAGTGGGACATATTTGGAGACCATTTCCTTACCCATACACTACAGGAAATAGTTGTGCATGAGCTTCAAGAAGCCCCGACTATTGTCGACTTACTATACTAGAATAATTGCTCTAAAGGTCAATTTTCCATTAAGGCTGCTCTTAAACTAATTCGAAGGGATCAAAACCTTCACAATGATATGAGTAGGAAGCTGATTTGGCAAGCCCCAATTCAACAACGCATCAAACCATTCCTTTTGGCTCGCCAACTATGATCGAGTGTTTAGCGGAAGTAATAAGTTCAAACGCAACATTACAAACTCTCCCGAATGTCATCTTTGTGACTACCCTGATGCAACTACATTATACATCTTAAGGGATTTCCTATTTGCTCAAGACATTTAATAACCATTCACTCCCCCCAAACAAAATCCTCTTTTCTATGAACAATCTCTCCAAGTTTGGCTTCTTACTAATTTGCACTCCTCTCACACGACGAAGGCTTACATTTGGACAACCTATTTTGGTGTCATTATATGGTGGATATAGAGGTAGTTTCATTCTCRTTTACACAGAAGAAATGAAGAAATACRTTTTGACACCCATGCATATTTTAAAATGCGYGTAGATGAGATGCGTTCTGCCTTTGGATTTRATAATCATGCCCAAAAAGAAGCCACCAAAACAGATAATTTGATTGGCTTGAAAAAGCCCTTTGTGGCTGGTTTGCTCTCAATACCGATGGCGTGGCTAAGGGCAACCGGGTATTGCGGGGGGATGTGGTATCATTTGAAACCACCTGGGATTTAGTGTCACGACATTCAGCTGTTTATTTTGGAGTTGCACAACCTTTAGAGCTGAACTTAGAGTTATGTTGCATGGACTCGAGTTAGTTATAGATTTATGTATCCAAAAGCTAGAAGTTTAGGTAGATAATAGCGTTGTGGTTACGCTTCTTAATCAACAAACTATTGCTACTGGTGAATATGCTACCCTACTACATGCTTGTCATAATCTCATACCTACTACTGATTGGGGGGTTTGTGTCATCCATGTTTATCGTGAAGGCAATGGATTTGCGGATTGGTTAGCAAACCACGGGGTCAATCAGAATGAACACTTCAAAATCCTTGATCATTTTCCAGTCGAGCTTATTAGAATATTAGATTCTGATGTAAAGGGAGTTTATTTCCCTCGATTAATTTCCATGTAATTTTTTCTTTGGGGCTCTGCCCCTCTTTAGCACAAAAAAAGTACCCTCTTAAGTCAACTGCAGTAAAAAAAAAGTCAATGTCGGGTCGAAGAGGTAGCGCGAGTTGGGTATGGGCTAGCTAGACTTGGTGCAGACAAGGGCGCGTCGCGAGCTCACCTGGTAGAGGCGTAGGCGTGCCAAACTTTCTGACTACATGAGCAAAAATGAGGGAAACTGGCGCGGGCTGGCTTGTCCATGCCAAGTCTAGGCATAGGTGCTCCAACTTTGAACGGCCATAATACCCTCCACGTTGCTCAGATTGCAGCTTATAATATATCGTTAAAAAGCTCTCGGARTCTAATTTCCAATGGAAAAAGTCTCAGCTTCAAATGCAAAGTTTAAAGAAATGTATGGCAACTTGTGACTATACATAAAACTTTCATTTGAGAGCAAAAAAATAGAAATGAAGAGAAAGTAAGCTAAAAACCTATGAAAACCACTAAAAACCACAAAAACTCATCAAAACTATACAAAGTGGAAAACTAAGCAAAAAGCTAGTAAAAGAATGTCGAAAACACACAAAAAGACGATAAAAAGAGAGAAATAAGGGCCTAAATGTGACCACTTTTGGCACTTATTAGTATCTCTTATCAATAATAGCCCATAAAAACATCCCTTGAGGCAAAGAGATGTTATTGAGCAATTGATCTAAGAGATGTTAGTTAGAGGCACCATACATGATAGCTCGAGTCCATTTGCATCTTTTGTTTCCTTAGTAGAGAATAAAGATGGAACTTGGAGGTTATGTGTGGATTACAGGTAACTTAATAAAAGAATTATAAAAAATATATTTCTCATACATGCTATTGATAAGCTTATTGATGAGTTGGCATCATACATGTAAATTTTAAATTTGGCACTATAAAAGTTGGTAAACACAAACTTTTCCCATCTTTTCTTTGTCGCTAATGGCAAAAACACTCAAACTGAATTCAATCAACTAAACCTAATTTACTTAAGTATATATACACAATTCTTAGTAATATATGATGGTGGACAACTTAGGAGCTATGGATAACAAAGCCAAACAATTATGAAAAATAAGGAAAGGGGCATCTAAACTAGGTWAAAAAAACATTTAAATAGACAAACAAATTAAGCAGAGAAATTTGTTCATGAAAAAAAATCATTGAAGTCAAATAAAATAATTAAAAGAAAAAAGTGTTCACTRAAAATTCGTTTAATAAAAAAATTAGTCGTTTGAAAAAAGAATGTTTTGAAAGAGATTTTTTTCGTATTTCACCAGCACAATTTTGTTGGGAGTATTGAGTGGAAAAGGGCTCGGTAATTTGTCTAAGTGCAAAACCTATAGGAAGGTGGATATTTTGATAAAATGTGTAGTCATGTAGTGAAGCCTTCTACCATTTGTCTTGTGCTGTCTCGTGGCATCTCTTATGATTCGATAATTACACAATTGGATGTCAAAAATGCTTTTCTTTATGCTTAAAGATGAGGTGTATGTGAAAAAAAATTCGTGTTATGCACATCTACAATTTCCCAATCATATTTTTTAATTTACTCCATGAAACGCTTCATATAGTTTAAAACAGCCTCTAAAACCTAGTTTCAATAGTTTCTTTTTGCTACAGCTCTTCTTTTGTTGCCAAATTAACACTTTTATAATTATTTTCCCTCATGGTAAGGTTATCTTATATCTTCTCTTGTATGTATCATTACCAGAAATTCTCTTGATTTTGTTCATCAATTTATTTTGTTACTTGGATGCCACTCAATTTTCTAAGAAGGCTATGTAGGATGTTAATTATATTCTTGGAATTCAAGTATTACATACCACCACTACAAAAATAGTTTAAGAGAACTATCCAAATATGCTTCAGAGAACWAACTTGGTGCGGTCTCCATGTTAGTGATCTCTTAGCTTAAGAAAACACGTTATTTTTTATGTTCTGTTAAGTACAAAAAWGATGGTGTTTAGAAGAGATAAGCATTCTCTTTGCTTCACATTAAAGAAAACAAGTGCTTGATGGAGGTGTTATCTTTGCCTTTTGAAAAGAATAACTCATCCCTACCAAAGAAAACAAGTGCTTGGTGGGGGATTTATATTTGCCTCTAATTGTTTGTACATTAAACGGGCTTGATGATGTGGACAGCTCCAACGCATGTCAAACCCTACCTCTGGTGAATACCTGCAAGCTAACACTGAGTCTTGGGGYGTCCCCCGGGGCGGTACCTCGACTCCCACATCGGTACATAAAGAATAAATGTATAAGTGGTGATGTAAGAGAGAGAAAATGGTGAAGAGGGCTTTGGTTTCACCCCTCACCGTATTGTTGAGTCCTTTAGTTTAGGTTTTGATTGATGACAAACCACATTGAACTACTTTATTGCATGCAAATTTCTGTTTGCATGCGCAAGTGTCAAAGTATAAAGTTCAATGGTAGAAAGACGAAGCTTGTGAAGCCAAGTCTTGAAGATTGCATAAAGACCAAAGATTATTTWTAATATATTTAGGTGTCATAAGAAATGTAAGTGGTATAAGAGTTTTTATGCACCATAAAGGTTCAAAACTTGAGAGATGAGTTAGTTGTGGATGACAAGGAAACTTGGTTACTTGTCATACACAACTACAAGCAAAAACATGGTTGACCAGAGCAATTTGAGAACAAATCTAGACCAGTCCTTTAGGGTTTACTTCATGCATTCGTATTTTAGGAAAGTTTTCTTTCCACACAAAATTGAATATCAAAATGAAACAGATGCATGGTTCGTATGCAAGTAAGATCCTTAAGTATGGCAAGAGTATAAATAATATTATACTTATCTTATTTGATCTTAAATAAAATCAGTGAATATATTTTCCTTGGATTAAAATCCTTTAAACCTTGGAAAGTATATTCTCATAATATTATTCTTATCTCTTGTCTAAGGCTCATTTAAAGATCATTGCATGCATATGAACCCTAAGAGCTTTTGCGCATAATTTCAGAATATCAAAAGCAAGAGCATTCTCWCTTATGTCCGAAAGCCTAGCAAAAACCCTAATACCACATTGTGCTTAATCTACTCTCTTTCTAARCGCTTTAGTATGTGTTATCATTGAGAGAAAAGTCATTGTACTTGAGCATTCTATGAGTTCAGTTTGCTGGGGAAGTTGATCAGGGATTGGCTTCATTTGAACTACTATAGTTAGTGGTTGGATTGAACATCCATAGGTGAGTGTTGGGGAATCTTCTTGTGCATAGTTACATAGGAAGATTGAGTGTATTTTTTTTGCTCTTCTGAGTGGATTAATTAAAAGAGTGAGTAAAAGGAGGACATAGACTTTTTAGAAGTCGAACCTCGTAAAATCCTTGTGATGATTACTGTTTTTATTTCCGCTGCCTGAGAACTATTTCCTAACTATTCTTAATCAAATTGAAAAAATTACAACACTGGGCTAACACTCAATGCCCCCCCCCCCCCCCCTTGAGTGTCACTTGCACTTTCACTTATCTTTTACTTGTGTGATGATGTGTATTTATACAACTTTACATAAGTATATCTTAGGCCTTTTGGCCATGAACGTTGTCCTAGGCCTAATTCATTGTTGCACTCATCACTTGACTTATTTCCCTTTAATATGCATATAATTAAAGTGGGTTGGGCCCAACTTTGTATTATATTGGGCTCGTGCCCTATGTCAATCGACCCCTAGTTCTTAGCTGGCTAGTATGATTCATTTAGCCCAGCAATAACACCCCGACATGGTGTGGTTGTTAGGTTTACAACCTGGTCTAAAGAAGACTAACATTTTTTTGGGGTAAATATAAAGAAGACTAAGTTGGGTACCTCTACAAGTAAACGCAAGATTCAAAGAGAATTTAAAGTTATGATTGTGTGTTTGCTTGGTAAAGTTGTTCTCTTTGATTTGACAATTTTTTTAAAAAAAATATAAATGAAATTACAATTATAAGATGGAAGAGCTATAATAACTAGAATTGTGTGCATGAGTATATTTTAGAATGCATGAGAGTAGATATTTAAAAATTCGTTGTTAGAGCTTATGATCATAGTAGACRAAAAATTAAGATTCTGAGTGTTAGGGGAGAAAATTGTATGCTTTATATAGTGGAGTTTAAGATTATAAATTTAATATTGCTATTACTATTAAATTAGTGTCCAAATACATTGTGCTTTAATGGATTGATGTATAAATAGTAATAACCTTAATTTGCATCTTTTAATAAAAATTACTAGTTTCTTGGTCCGAGCGTTGGCCCAGGTCCAAAGATGTTAGTATGTTAATCATGTATTGGTTTCYTGCTCATGTATTTCTTGTAGTCATGTACTTGCATATCTATACATGTATTTACAAACTAGAATTGTTTTGTTTTGAATTTGATCTAAGAAGCCACCTTAGATTATAGAGTAGGCTATGTGAAGTAGTCAAATCTAAAGTTCAATTATCACAAATTGCTCACATACTAAGTTTCATAAGAGGGTTAAAGTCAGTTTACACATTTAAAAAACACGCCTTTGAAAAAAAGAAATTATTGAATGAAAATGAAAACCAAAATCGCTCAACTTCTTCTAAAATGCACACGAAAATTACTAATGTACTTTTAAAAATAGGAGAGAAGTACTTTTGAATTCGCATGTTCGTGGTTTTTGTTTCAAGTTCTTCAACTACATTTTATTTTCCCTTACTTTGCAATCAAATGTAAYAGAAGCATGGCGAGAGCTAATATTTATTTGTGTTGAGTCCCTTAAGTTTTGAGTGATGACAAACAGTTTCAGGGAACGGGATACTTTGCCATAGACATAGTTGGTTAGGGAACCAGCTATCCTAGAATACTATTTCCTTAGACTAGTTAGTACTTGTGTGTTTTATGCTGAAACTAACTTGTCTCATTACAGGGAACGCTAAATGAATAATGTTCTATGTACTGGTCGGGAACCAGTAGGAACTGTTTCCTAGACTACTATAATGAAAAGAAGTCATATACTCTTTATTGTACATTAACCATGTTACATGTGCACTACTTGAGCTGTTTCCAAGACTTAGAGCATGGAGGCCTTTTGAAGTCATTCGAAGAAAGAAGTATTGCTTTTGATTGAAGAATTCAAGGAAGCCTCAAAGTCTTGAAGATTACATGAAGAAAAGAAGAAATAGTTCTTAAGAGTTTAATCTAAGTTTTAATGTAATGTGCTCCGTAGTATGATTTGTTTGTTAAGGTGTTATAAGTGTTTATAAGTGTTTTGAGTTATGTTATGAATTCAGGTACAARTCTGGAACAAAATTCATAACATACTCATCCTAGGGAACCAGGCTGGGTCTCTACATGGAATATAATAGCTGCAGATTCGAAAAAGATTTTCTTAAAATATTTCTTCAAAGATTTGTTTTGAAAATATTTCAAGCAGCTAGAAAATAGATGAGAATATATTTTGGTTACCTAAATCTTAGGAGTATTTATCTTGTTGATTTTATCTTCGTGATTAAATCAAACAAGATAAATACTTTCCTTAAATCACATCTTGCCTTGACCGACAAATTGTGTGATTTAAGGAAACTAGGATTTAGGTTTCCATGCATATATATACTCATCTAAATTCCCATATTCTACATCTCTCTCCACGGTTGAAAAAGAGTATTTTTGAGAGAAAACACTTAAGCACAAAAGCCCTACTTCAAGTCATATACAAGAGCACCATTTGAGCATAACTATTCTCTTATTAGCTTTTTAGAAGTAGGATCAAAAGAGAGAAACTTTGATATTGTTGAGGCATTCAACAGAGGGGTTGAAAGCCATGTGAGTGTTTGTGAGTTCAAATACAATTGGACTTACGAGTGTAAGTCGAGTGCACATTCTTAATCAAGTGTGGGGTGTGCTGGTTCCCGGAGTAGGGAAACAGTAGGGAGTGTGTTCTTTGTTTTTCGGAGAAGATTAATAAAAGAACATAGGGTAGGAGGACGTAGCCCATAGTTGGGTGAACCTCGTTAAATCTTGTGTGTCCTTTATTGCTTTGCTTATATTCCGCTGCATACAGGAACCAGCCTAACTGGTTCCTCACTCATAATCCGAAAAGAAAGAAAAATAGGTTAAGGGAAAGTTTACTCAATTCACCCCCCCCCCCTCTTGAGTACTATAGAACCTTTAATTTGAGAAATGAGTCCCATTAAAATGGTTTATGCTAATTTTAGTCAACGAAAGAATAGGAAATAATTGATAATTAGCGAATTTGGAATGTCATCATTTAGTCTTGTTGGTGTGCTTCTTTAATGTGTTTTTTTTTTTTTTTTTTTTGCACTTGGGTTTTACTCGTCATCTTCGTCCCTGCGTTTTGCACCTATACGTGTTAGAATCAATTTATCTATTTAGTGGCATTTTTAATGGTTTTTTAATTATATTATCTACTAGACATATGTTTCTTACATTGTTCTTGCGCTCCATTTCTTATTGCTTAGTTCTTTTGTGACATTTTCTGGCGTCGGTAGTGTTGCTATCATTGTAAACCTCTTTTGTATGGYTTTCTTCTTTGTTTTCAACTTGTTTGTCTTCACCCATTTGGTTATTGCTTCTCTCTTTATCCTATGATAATGTTCRATTTTCTTGTTAAATAATTTTATCCCCTCGTTTGTTTTTTTATATATGCAAACATATTTGTGGTTTGATGTTTAAGATAGTTGCCTTGTGTTTGTGTTGTTACTCCTTGTAATTGTATTCAAGTATGTAGTTTATTTCGAACGTCCTTTGGCAGATGATTTGTTGTTTGACACCTTGTGCTGAACTTAACTCTGAAAATAAATTGTTTCCCAACATAGTGTTATAATCGTTTTGCCACAATTTGCTTATCCTTAGGCTGCAATTTGCTTCTTATGTTTAGAATTTGTTCCTTTTGCATTGGTGTTTGTTAGAAATATATTTCAAACGTGATACCTTTTTCTCCAATTCCAGTATCTTGTTTATTGGAACACCCACAACTCCTTCAACTTGCTTATCAAACAATGCTAGTTGGACACAATCGGTTCTGTCACCTACGAAGAGAGAAATTTGCTTTATATAGTGGTCAAATTTAATTTAATAATCATATTATTATGTTCTTGATTCATTGTTCTTTAATTGATTGACTTAAAAGTGGCAWTGATTTTAAATTTACATCTTTTATTAAAACTCAGTGTCCAGATTTATTATGTCTTAGTTTATGGACATTCAAGTGACAAAYGAACTTAAATAATTGTCTAAATCATAAATTTGATTGTTTAAGAAATTAATAGTATAATTTTCTCAAATTTACATTGATTGTTTTTATGTTGATTTTGATTTATTTGATTGTTTAATTTAATGTAACTTTATAGGGGGACACCATTGCACCCCCTTCTCTTATTTAATAGAGATTATTTGCAATTTGGCAGTGCAACAATATACATCGTCAATTATGGGTGGTCATCTTATACTATCAATTTAAGGCTAGCAATTTGGCAGCGAAAAAAGTTTAAGGTACCAATTTAAGACATGTTTATAACACCGATCAACTCATTTTATCTTATGACAGTATAATCACAGTCTTTTAAAATACATATTAAATYTACAAATCTTAAATCATGGACAGAAGGTTGATGGGCTCCTAACTTGGGTCGTTGATAAACGAAGCTAGAGAAATCACACAAATAAAATTTGTAAATTCGAAACAATAACACTAGTATAGTGTCAAGTACGAGGTCGAATCTACAAGGTAGCTTTCACAATCGAGCTATTGATCCTTGAGTGTGGGGTTCAAAACTAGAATTTAAAAGGGTTTTTGTAGTTGCGAAATTGAATTAAAACTTGGGGAAATCGAATATCTAAGGCGCTTAGGGTCACTGGGGTACCTAATCCTACATAGCCAATGTYAATCAAAAGATGACTCAAGCCATATGAAAAGATATTGTGATTCTAACCTWGAAATTCAATTGAAATCGTTTACTAAGTCATTAAATCATCCATAACCTAGTTTGGATTGAATCCCTTCCTAATCCTCACTAAATCATGTCAAAACCCAATAGGCTAGCAACTCAAATTACCTCCCCAATCCCTTGGTGGATTCAACTTGAACAAACCCTCAACTACTAACCTTGGTTGGCCAATCCCAAGTATTAAAAGGCTTGAGAAACCAGAAATTGGTAAATTTAATTATGTAGTTGAGCAAGTAATATCAGTTTGACAATGGCTACTATACTATTGATTAGGCTCCTTAGCTACCTAAGCAAGAAATCTACTCACTACGCATGTTGAAAAGCGTGAAAACTACAACAATAAATCATGAATTCAAAGCAAAAGCCATAAAATCAAATTGGGGAAAACTTAAAGTTAGAGTTTACTAGAATTTATTGTGGACTARAATTGAAGTCTTCCAACTATCAAGTTTGTTGTCAGTAGAGTTTTGAAATTGAAATTGAGGTTTTGCAAATGCCACTTTTATCGCAAGAGAAACGTATACCTACAACTATTAGGGATGTTGTAGAATTGCAATGCCTAGTTTTGTTGCAAAGGAATCGAAGATCTACAACGATTAGTGGTGTTGTAGAATTTACAAAGGTTAGTTTTATTGCAAAGGAATTAAARAACTGAATCCATTAGTGGTGTGGTAGAGCAGCAAAGGTCAATTTTGTTGCAAATGTATAGAAGACCTACAATGATCAGTGGTGTTGTAGAATTTATCAAGGTCGATTTTATAACAAAGGAATTAAAGACCTACAACGATCAGGGGTGTTATAGATTGAGTTTAGAATTGAGGTTGAATTGAATAATGGTGACTCAATGCCTTTTTTGAGGTTAGGTTTGACTTTCAAATTGACTCRTAACTTTTGAATTTTGTATTTGACCTTTACTTGACTCGACTTACTTGAAAGAGACTAAGACCGAGGTCTTTGAGTTGAGCCTTCTATGTCTAGCTAGACCTTGATATTGAGGTTGGAATTTGTTGAGTTCCTACCTTGAGTTTTGAATGATGACAAACCACATTTAACTATATATGTATGCAAGTTTCTGTTTGCATGTGTAGGTACAAAGTTACAAGTTCAATGAATGTAAAGACGAAGCTCATGAAGCCAAGTCTTGAAGATTGCATGAAGACCAAGTATACAAGAGACATAGTTTTAGGTCTTAGATGCAACGTAAGTAGTATTTGGATTGTTTGAATGCACTATAAAGGTTAAGTTAGAAGCTAGTTTATTATAATAAGTAACTTTGGTTACTCATTATATACAACTACAAGTAAATTGAGTTGATTGGAACAATTTGGGAACAGTTCCAAACCAGTCCTCTCAAGTTTACTTCTTAGCATCCGTATTTTTGGAAATTTTATTTCCGCGCAAAAATGATTTTGAAAATGCACGAACGCCTAGGGTTATGTACAAGGAAGATATCTTAAGTATATATGGCAAGTATGTTATGGTATATTGTACTGATTTTATTTGGTAACAAATCAAATCAGTCGAGTATATTTTCCGTGGATTATTAACATTATCCCAAGGAAAATATTCTCACACAATATTCTATAACATGCAAACCAAAGGCTTGCTTAAGATGGATTGCTCGTACTGAAACCATAACACTTTAGCACGAGCCTTTTTTCRTMAAATCTAAATTGCAAAAGTTCTCTCTCTCAAAGCTTAACCTAGCATTGATCCAATACTACACTAAGGATTAAATTTACACTCATTCTAAGCATTAAGGCTATTAAATTTGAGAGACAAAGAGTTTTCATTCGAGCAGATTGTGAGTTTAGTTTGTTGGGGAATTTGATCAGGGATCAAGTTCATTTGAATCACCATAGTTGGTGATTGAGTCGAACTTCCATAGGTGGAAGTTGCGGGATCTTTTGTGCATAGGTGCATAATTAGATCGAGTGTATTCTTTYGCTATTCTGAGTTGTTTAATAAAAGAGTGAGTGAGTGGAGGACGTAAACTTATTAGAAGTCGAACCTCGTTAAATCTTTGTGTTTTTTATTTCTCGCATTTATTATTTCGCTGCATATGGACTGGTTCTCAATTGGTCTTAATCAACCGAAAAATTTACAACACTTATTCAATACTCAATTCACCCCCCCCTTCTCTTGAGTATAACTTGCACTTTCAATTGGTATCAGAGCCTAACTTCTTGAAAGGGTAATACCTAGAGAAGAAAGATAAGACAAATACTCAAGAGATGACAAATGGAAATGGAGGATCGAGGTTGCCCTAGTTCAATGGAACCAATTATCCATGGTGGAAGATTTGCATGAAGAACTTTATCATTGGCACTGTCTATGAGTGTTGGATGATAATCAGGAATGGTCCAAGGAAGGTTGCTGCCAACATAGAYGGTACAGAGAAGAAGGAGAGTGAATACACATCAACAGATCTAAAGACTCTCRAAAAGAATGCCAAGGCCATGTCTCTTATTCAAAAAGGTATTGCAGATAATGAGGTATGTCATATTTTAACATGTTCTAYTGCAATATAGGAAGCCAAGGATCTATCCACCTTGACCGTAGAACAACTCATTGGGTCTTTAATGACAATGAGATGTTGGTTGATTCAAAGAAAGAAAGCACAACCAAGAGTCGTGGACTAGCCCTAAAAAGAGAAGAGAATGAAGAAGATCTGGATGAAATAGGTCTTAGGCAAGGCGATTCGAAGAAGTCTCAGATGTCAGTACAAAGGGAAATCTTGGAAGAACAAGGGCRGCACAAAGAAGACCAGTACCAACACTGGTTGTTACAAATGTGGTGAAACTGGACATATGATCAAAGACTGTCCAGCATGGAAAAATGACAAAGGAGGATAGAGAGATAGGAAGATAACCAAAAGAGCCATGCTTGCTACTTTGGGAGGTTCAGGCTCAGATGGTGAAAGCGAGGAGGATGAGGCTCTTATACGTGTGACTACAATGTAGGGAGATGTAGACCATAGACAGACCGGTTTTGGAAAGAAAGGACACATGTGTCTCGTGGCAGGAAGCAACTCTTCAGATGAGGAACATGTAACTATCTCTAATATGCAAGAACAAATGAGATACTGTGATAGAGTTGAGTTATTAGGTTTTATAGATTTTGCTATAGAACAAAACATTAAAGGAAATGCTACTTATAAAGCTAACAAGAAGAACTTGAGAAGAGCAACACGAAATTTAGACTTAAGTGAATGTCGTTCTGCTAAATTTGAACTTATTTGTACAAAACTAAAAGAAAAAAATTCAGAGCTTGAAATAAGTTTAGATCAGAAGAACATAGAACTTAAGTTGCTAAGACCTCAGTTAGATTTCACAAATGAGAATTTTTATCAAAAACAATGACAGAGGTTTTAGTAAACTTAAGGAGGCTGAAGTTAACGTACAAACTTTGAGTTGCTTAAATAGAAAAGTTTTACTCTAGAACATGCTAATTTAATTTTAGCTCATAATTATATGATTGATTATGTTTAAGAATTGTTCCAAGAGTATATGGATTTGAAAACTTCTGTTGCTAGCACAAGTGGTTCAAATGATAATGTCAAAGACTTGTGTTTGGAATATGAGGGTAAGATTTGTGATTTACAAGATGAAATATTCGAATTAAAGAAAAATATCAACAATGAAGTTACTTCAGGTAATCAAGTTATTGATATTGAATATTTACATTTAGAATATGAAGCTAAAATATGTGATCTTCAAGCCGAATATACAAACTACAAAAAGGCAAAAACATTTAGACCACTGCTAACCAGATCTTGACCTAGTATCAAAACTTAAGGATGAGCTTCATAGGACAAAGTTAGATCTTGCTATTACTTCAGAATTTAATGAAGCTTAGCTTAAGAAACTTAAAACCAAGGAACAGGATCTGAGTGATTGCCTAAGACAGATGGACCGGTTGCTCGACGCTCAGAGGACTCTAAACATCGTAAACTCACAACCTGGAAATTCTCAGAGGTTTGGACTAGGGTATTCTGGTTCTAGTTCCCAACAGCCACAAAGGTTGGGAAGAGATGAAACTTGGATTTTTGAATTCAAGAGAGGTAAGTAYGTGTTTGCAAAAGACATGCACGTTTGCACCTACTGTTGTAAGATTGGACATATGATTGATACCAACGAGACTAAGCAAAAACATGATAAAAGAAATCAGTCACATGTTCAAAGTGTTCAGAGTCCGAAAAGTCACACACAAAATAGGTCCAAAAGAGAGAAACATGATAAGACAAAAGGGACCAAAGTGAAACAGATCTGGGTTAGAAAGGACAGAGGCAAACCAGTTCCTAAGGATAAGGAACCCAAGAAAATCTGGGTTCCTAAAACTAAACCTTGATTTGTTTATGCACGTTAGAGTGAAAGGAAAGCCAAATTKGTATTTGGACAGAGGTTGCTCAAGACACATGTCTGGTGATAAAAGTGAATTTCTTTCACTCGTAGCCTATGAAGGAGGAAGTGTCACCTTTGGAGATAGTAGCAAAGGTTTGATCAAAGGTATAGGTAAGGTTGGTAAGACACTTTTCCAAGCAATTGATAATGTATATTTTGTTGAAGGTATAAAACATAATTAACCTCTTGAGCATTTCTCAGCTATGTGATAAAGAAAACCATGTTAAATTTGAAACCAATCTTTGTCACATAGTAAACACTGAAACTAAGGAACTGGTCTGTAAGGGGTTCAGACACAATAATGTTTACATAACATTCTTGAGTCAGATTCCTAAGACCAATGTCACTTGTCTTAGTGTTGTAGAGGATGACCATTGGCTATGGCACAAGAGACTTGGACATGTAATTTTTTCTTCGCTAAATAAACTGTGATCTCAGGATTTGGTTACAGGTTAACCTAACATCAAGTTTTCTACAGATCATATTTGTCATGTATGTGCTAAGTGTAAGCATGTCTAGTCCTCTTTTCAGCCAAAGAAGGTTGTAAGCACTACTAGACCATTCGAACTTGTGCACATGGATAATTTCATTCCATATTGTGATTTTAAGATTTCTTCCTTATTTAAATGACATTGAAAATTCATTCTCATTCCCATTATATAGTCCCAGTAACCAAACGGGGCGTGAATGTTTATATGTAAGCATGTTGTTAAAATTTGAAATTGTAAGTTCTTTCGCATTATTTTGAGGGGAAAATAAATTTTCCCCAAAATTTTCTGATTATTGTCCATTTAATTTTTCCACAAGTTTCCCCCAATTTAGACCATGTGCACCAACACCTGGACCTGACTCCAGTCCATTCCCCCCAAATTAATCTTCTTTTCTCTCTCTTCTCTTACGTAATCACATGCCATTACACTACCCTTAACACACATTATCAAATTTCACCTAAAAGTCCGAACCGACTTTAAAGTTTGTTAGTAAAAAGAAACTGAGAAAATAACTAAAATTAACATTAGCAGAATTTGAACACTCCTTTGTAAATAGCACAGTCTCCAAGGTGGAAAACAATAATGAAATATGTTAAACTAAACATAGTCTTTTTTTTCACTACTTATTGAATAAGATAACTTTAGATAATTTTAAATAAATTCAGTTAAGTATAATAAGTTCATATAAGTTACTTATTATAATTTTTCCCTTTCACAAAATAAGTTCGAATAAATATCAATAAAATTTAGATAAGTTAAATTAAGTTCGAATAAGTACAAATAAGTTGAAAAAAATATACCCAAGAATTATAATTGAGACCAAGAAGACAAATAGGAAGAAGAAAAAAGAAAAAAAGGTGAAAAAAATCTGTACAAAAAAAAACAAGTTATGCAGGCTAGACAAAAACCCTAGCAAAGGAAATCCTAAAAGGAAACTTTTCTACTTCCTCCGTTTTTTATTAGATGTCCCTGTTTCTATTTTAGAAAATTTGGAATAAGTTGTCCCACTTTGATTTTTTTTTTCCCAAGACATGGGGAGCACAATAAATTATCATATAATCCTCACTTACTTTCTATTTTTTGGGGTCCACAACCTCTTTCTCTCTATTTCTCTCATCTATGGGTCCCACATACTTTATTAAATTACCAATCTACTCACCTAATCACTTACACCAATATTTTGTCTCAAAAATCACAAAACTCAAAGTGGGACATCTAAAAAAAATGGAGTAAGTATTATTTTTTGGTACTTGAGAACGTCATATTCTCCTCCTCTTTAGACAAAATAGGACAATGTTATATGTAACCCTTACGGATACATATATGTAATTAATGTATTTCTATTTAAAGAGTAAATTTGAAAGAACTATGCAAAACTACACATTGAACTAAGTAATGAATGTTCAATTACAATTTATATTTCCATTTTAATCTTCTTATATTTAACCCAGTGAGGAGGTGATGGTTGTTGAGTCGGCTTGGATGCTCATCCAAAATAGAGGAGAACGAAGAAATCGCGAGTGGGAGGCGAGTTGTGTGTATGGGTCGCGGCGACTGGACCTACGGTGCGGTGGTGAGGGATTGCTGCTGCTGTTGAGAGGTAAGGAAGTGTGGGTCGTGGCGACTGGACATGCGGTGTAGTGATGAGAGGCATTCCTTGGTGAGGGGCGGTGGTGAAAGGTTGTTGCGATGCAGTGGTGAGGGGCAGTGGTCAAGAATGGTGGACATGTGATAATTGAAGAAGATGAAGAAATTAGATCTAGGGTTTTGGAGGAAAAGAGAGAGTAGAATTATGATTTTGGGGTGAATGTTGATTTGGGAGTAAATGTTGAAATGAATTAGGGTAGTTGGGGATGAAATGAGGCTTATGAGTTTATGATGTGTTAAAATAACTAGTTTTGTTGCCYAGCCTTGCACGAGCGGTTGTCGTTGTTTTCATTGTTATAATTTGAGGGTCATCATTTTGTTGTGATTTTTTAACAATTTTTTTGTAGTCCTAGTGTTGTCATTTGTAAACTAAAGGCAAATTTAATTTGTTTTGCCCTTCAACATCATCCATCCATCACAATTAGTTACAAAACTTTTAGTAAATGGCTCAATGCATTTGATTTATTTTCACATCATCATCAATCAGGTTTTTTGACTTTATACTCTTGACATTCTCTTCCAATGCATATATAAAACTGATAAAAATCAATAAATTAACAAAAAAAATCAACAAAAAATTAACACCCAATGTAGTGGAGACATAAAAATAAAATCAGAAAATTAAATGAATGCAAACAGAATAAGAAAAAATCGAAAGAGACATATCAACTTAGTGAGCCACTATTGAAAACATTAAGAACACAAATAGCAATGAGGGAAAAGAAGGGAGGAGTGGAAATATAATTGTAATTGAGGTCATATATAAAGAGTTGAAAATTAAGATAAGAATACCAATTCAAAAATTGGAAGATGAATAATAAGAAATGGCATGTCAAGAAAAAGGAATATGAAACAACACAATTAAGCCAAAGAAGTCAAACAAACAACTGTATTAAATATACTATGACATATGTCATTCGCGAAAAAAAATGATACTATGAAAGAATGAAGGAGAGGAAGCCACCTAGGTATATAAGTGCTTGTTTTTATATACTGTACTAGGTATAGATGAGGCGAATTTGGGATATAATGATGTGTTTAATTTGTTTTTTAAGAGAAATATTAAGGGTACTTTGGTAAAACCAACATAAGAAACTTACCAAATTTAGAAATAAGTACAGTGTTGCGAGAATMATGTTACGACCAATTATTTAGGGATTTGACAAAAGTTGTTTGTTAAATCGTTGTTCATTTGAAAATATGTGTAAATCATGGAAATTTTAAGGCCATGTTTAACTGAAAACAATTGAACTAAACGGAATTGAATTGAATTATTTACGAGAGAATGAAATTAGCTAGGAACTGAATTGAAAATAAGTTCAAGTAAAAAAGTTCCTAAGTTATTAGGAGGGTTGAGTCATTTACTTCCCATGTTTTATTTGTGTGAAGTGGAAATTCTCATGAATATGCAATACCGACATATTCACTTTTTGTTTCCAAACAATAATTAGAACCTCCATGAATTCCCCTATTTATATTGCCAAACAAAACCTAAACTTATTTGCTTTTGTAACATATTAATTGCAACAATTTTTTGCTACATGGGCTCTTAGAGAAAATATTCAATTGTAGTTTAGGTGGTGGATTTGTTGGAGTTGAACTCCATTAATGTTTGCTTCAAAGAATTTTTTTGTCCCACATGGGAAGATTGAGACCATTTCTTGTTATTTATAAAGGGAAGTGTGCTACTAAGTGTTTGAAGCTAGTGTGTGGGCTGGGCTTGGGCATCCCCACGCGCGCCGGCGCCGCCGTCCGTCCCGGCTCGTGCTCGTGACACGTGCGCGGGTGTGGGTGTGGCCCGTTTTACACTCCCTCTATATTTTTGGTCAAACTTCCTTTGTTCACTTGTAACGTTTAATTGATTTCTATCCGTTACAAATTGATTACGAAATTATTCTTTCCTGATTTTTTGCCTCGAAAWCTTCCCTTATTAAATCCGTAATCTTTGACCTTCTAATTCCCCTAACCACTATATATTGGCCTTCTTCGTCTTCACTGCAGACACAAAAATTCTTGCTCCACAAAAATTAAAACACATCTCTCTGTTTCTCTCTTTGGGCATTGTTCGATCGAGTTCTCAATACGGTTTTTTGCGGTACACCATTAAGCTGGAGTCGTGTAATCCTGGGGGTCGATTGYCGTGAGGYCGTGTGTTCGAGTACGGGGCAAATTCGACTTTAGGACAATGATTCCGATCACGCCACGATAATTCAGATAAGTTTGTTCTTTGTATTACTAGCCTTATTTCCAACATACTAAAGTCGAATTTTACTKTTAATATGGCCGGTATTTATATGGYTGTTCCACTTAGCAATCCTTTTATTCCTGATATGTCTAAGATGGATCCGTTTGATGGGAAAAATTATAAGATGTGGTCTGATAAGATAGAATTCTTTTTAGGTCAGATTGGAGTTGATTATGCCCTTACTGTTGATGTTGCTCCAACTGATTCCGTTAGAGACTTTGATAAGGATAATAAGACTTGTCGTGGGATGTTGTTGCACTATATGACTGGACCTTTATATTTGATCTATAGTAAGTATAAGAATGCTAAGGAAATTTGGGATGCTTTGAAACTGAAATATGGTACTAATGACTATGGAACTAAGAAATATGCTTGTAGTCGTTGGTTAAGCTTTAAAATGACTAAAGACAAATCTGTTTTGGATCAAGTGCATGAGTATGAGACTTTATGTGCTGATATTATTGCTGAGGGTATGAAGATTTGTGAGACTTTTCAAGCCAACTGCCTTCTTGACAAGTTACCACCTTCGTGGGAGGGTTATGTCCATTCCTTGAAGCACAAGCAGAAGGATTTCACTCTCCAAGAGTTGGTGTCGCAYATCAAGATTGAAGAGCAGAACAGGTTGCAACTGAAAGGAAAAACTCGTGAACATTCTTYCTCTACTGCTAACCTTGTTGAATCTAAGTCTGCAGGTAAATTCAAGGGTTACAAAGGAAAGGGTCCGAACCAGTTCCATGGCACCAGAAACAACAGGTTTAACAAAGACAAGGAGATCACCCCAAAAAGACAGTTCAATGGCAAACTCTTCACTTTGGTCGAGTTCGGACTTCTGCAAGGCCCCCCTCAGTTGTCAAAAAGGGACATGGCCGGAGGGAAAAACCGAAAAGGTGAGCAGTTTCCATGCCGAAGCCAACTAGCTGGAGAAGTGATGAGTCATTTATTGCTGTTGTTTCTGCGCTCATTAGTCACAATTTGGACTAAGTGGGATTGTTTGATTAGTCCACTTAGGTCATGCATTCTCTCGTCTAACCAAAGAAATGTTTGATTCTTATGAACGGTTGCTGAGAGTTGGTGTATTCATGGGTCCGACTTCTGCTGAAGCTCAAGTAGAGTGTTCCTATATTGCTGAAGAAATGACACGATCCTCTAAAACTGATCCTGTGTGAAACGTGCTTGTTTAATAAGTTTTACATGTGCCTGAATCGCAACATTTCTGGAGCCCTTGCCAACAAAGCAGGATTAACTGACTTTTGAATCTGTAAGCTTGTACTTCACCAGAAATGGTGAATTTGGGGATGGTTTATGTAAATGGGGCGGTTATATGTTACTTGGAATGTTAGATGCTTATGATGCTAACTAACTTCTCTGCTGGTTCTGTTCTATATTGTGGTTGTTTCTTTGTGTGGCATTCGTTTGGAGCATGTCAATGTGCCTCCGTTATAAGGCAAACAACCTGTAGCTTAATTCACTGACTCACTACTCTCATCGGAGGTTTGTACGTGTGGTGTGTGTGTTGAGGCAAACACCCTAAAAACCTTTTAACAAAAATTGATAGGTTCTACCAATTTATGAGTTAATTCATCGGGACTTAGGACTTTAAGAAGTATGTAAGAGGGTGGAAACGGTATACTCTTTACCTTTAGTTAGATGACTTTTCACGTTTTACAAAGATACTTTTAGCCTCAAGATGAAGCGAAGGAAGTTCTTTATCTATAGGCCGAGAGTTGAACCATTAGACCTTAAGTTAGAGAGTTAGATCAGATCGTGCGTGGGAACTATGATGGGCCCTCTTATGCACATTTGTGAGCAAAATGGGATATACAGGCCATCGCCCTTTATCCCCTGACAAATGACCTTGTCTGGAACGGAAGAAATAACCTCAAGAATGATGAGTTATGCTATGCGTCCAAGATGCCTGACTCATTGTGGGGGGCTTTACTACCTGCTTGTTATGTGCTTACCGTGTTCCTCGAAGAAGCTAGACAGACTCCATCTCGTTGTGGAACGGCTACAGCCTAATTGAGTTACTCCAAAGTCGTGGGGGTGTCTTCAAAATCGTTTCCCACATATCCAGAAGAGCTAAAGATTGGACCTAAAAATTTGATTGCTTTTTTATGGCTATGCTGCTAACGTGGCTGTCTTACATGCTCAAGCCGGATCTGCTTTGGGCCGATCAAAGAATCCAAATGCTGCAGTCTTCTCTTGAGCCTGTTTCCCAATGAAAAGGATGTATTCTCTTTTTGAATCATACCTTCTACTTATTTCATCCGCACAACCCTGTCTTGCTTCTTCTAGTTGAACCTTGTGACTAGAAGAAGCAAGAGAGCTAGAACTGAGGACTAGTTTGGACCTGCATTTATATGCCTTTCTTATGAGAGTTGCTGTAGCATGAACAAGTAGTAAGTGTTTTGTTTGAATGATCTAGGACTTCCAAAAGCCCAGAGCATCAGTTGACTCTAGTTTTAGTTATAGGCTATTAACAGTGAATTAGAGAATTAAGAGTAAAAACATGGGTTTTTGACAGTCTTTCCTAGGGTGCAACCTCTAAGCAGAAAATGGGTGTTCCAAAAAGACAACTTAAACTCTAGAGGTTTAATGATAATCCAAGCTAGCTTGTGGGTGGTCATCACCAAAAGATAAGGTTGTTTTTTTTATACCTATTCTCTGTGACAAATAGCTACTTTGGCTTTAATTGCACTTGCTGCTATTTCACAAGTTCATTGGCATCAAGAATTGGTGTTAAACTGTTTTTGGAATGGTGATTTGCAAGAGGAAATTTACATGGGAACTAGAGGTGTATTTGACAAGGAGTAAGGTGTGTCTGTAACTGTCAATCATTATAGATGGTCGTGATACTTTATGGACAGTTTGACTAAAAGCTATTATTCTGAAGGTTTTCTCGCTCGCCATGTTCCTGCTATGACTGATGTGTGTATTCCAAAGTGATGAACTTGGTGTGTTCTCTATGCTCTATTTGATAATGATTTGACTGCCTTTTTGAACCAATATCGGACCTAGTAACAGGGCCAAGGCTTTCTAAGATTCTGCTCTTGACTTTGGACAGTGTGGGTGATGTCATTACCTTGGCATTAAATTACTAACTCTTATGGGTTGTCTTTAAAATCCATCTCACTAACATTGAAAAATCTTGCAAAAATTAATTTATCTTGATTGTGTTTCACTGTGGAAACATGATTCTAGTAGCTTTGAGAAAAATACAAGTAATAGTGCTATCCAAAGGAATGTCAAGACTCTATTGGACAGTGTGTCGTTTGTCATCTAATACATTAGACCGGATTTACATATGTGTTAGTAGTTGAAGTAGTATACATCCTAACAATCTGAGCATTGGGGTACTTTGATTAGATTTTGAAAGTACCATAAGGGAATCATGGGGCCACATATCATGGAAACTCCTGTGTCTAGAACGGTGTGCCGCCCCAATTTGGGTGTCGACAATGATGATTGCAATCTAACTAGTGGTTTTGTATTTCACTGCTGGTGGTGCTAACATATGTGGCATATCATCAAAATCAAATTCATTGCAATTCACAATGGATCGAATTTATTGCTTTGATTGGCAGGACAGGAAGCGAAATGGCTAAGAGACTACTGACTGATCATCATTGTGGGGAGCACTACCCCTTCAATTTACCATGCAATTGCGGTTCTCAGCTACAAATCGGACGTTGAACAACGAATCACACCTTTCATGTCACACGGATCTCGGTCTTGAGGATAGGTCTATCTGTGAGAATAAACTGATAGAAATTATGTGTATCACGTTGAGTAGTACTCGCAAAGGAGATATCGCAATCCTTCACCAAAAGCCTTACGGCTGTTAGAAGAATGTGTATGTGTGGGGTCAGACAGGGATGGGTTTAAAGCCTATGCATGTAGTGTGATGCAGTACCCAACTTGGTTTTACATTCAAGTTCAGGATCACGAAGTCATGATCGTACTAGAGTTTGAATCCTAAACACCATTCCTAATAAAATGAAGTAGTTCTTTATTAATCTTATCAGGTGAGCTATGCTCTTAATAAGTTATAGCCTAGCGAGGAGGTTGTGATGAGATCAACTGATGAAACTTAACCTATTGCGCAGTCGGGGAATTTGTCCACCGTGATGAGCTTTTTAAGCTTAGAGTCTCAAGGAAGCGTTCATAGAATAGCCGATCTTCGGGGGACAATTTATGTACATGCCAGACTGTGATGCAGGAGAACTTGTTTCGACTTTTGAAGAAAAGATGTAAGGGCAGATGTTCATCACGTACTCCATTATAGGTATCATGCAATCCACCGAAGATGGATGATCGAACCATTTGTAACATTGGGTTGTCAATTCCTGCCAAAAGAATTGATATCAACATTATGTTCCGCATGCCATATCTATCTTGTACTCGTTTCTTGTTATTCTTTGAGTCATGGGGATGTTGGAGTTGAAACCCTATGTTTGCTTACAAAGAATTTGTTTGTCCACATGGCAAGTTGAGAAATATTCAATTGTTATTTATAAAGGGAAGTGTGCTACTAAGTGTTTGAAGCCTAAGTGTAGTGGGTTGGGTTGGGCATCCCCACGCGCGCGCGCGCCGCCGTCGTCCCGTCTGCTCGTGCATCGTGAACGTGGCGCGGGGTGGTGTGGTGTGGCCGTTTTACACCCCCTATATTTTTGGTCAAACCTTCCTTTGTCATTGTAACGTTTAATTGATTCTATCGTTACAAACTTGATTACGGATTATTCTTTCCTGATTTTTGCCACGGAAATCTTCCTTATAAATCCGTAATCTGTGACCTTCTGCATTCCACTAACCACTATATATGGCCTTCTCTCGTCTCACTGCAGACACAGAACATTCTTGCTCCCACAAAAATTAACCACATTCCTCTCTGTTTCCTTTGGGCATTGTTCGATCAGAGTCTCAATACGATTTTTGCGGTACACATTGAAGCTGAGTTCAGTGTATCCTGGGGTCGATTGTACTTTGAGATCGGTGTATCGGGTACGGCAAATCTCGTTCAAGGACATGATTCGTATCACGCCACATAATTCAGATAAGTTTGTTGTTTGTTTACTTACCTTATTTACCAAAGGATTAAGGCATAATGAGGAGCGACAATATTACTAAATCAAACTAATGTGTATGGTGTTTGTTTGTCCAATAACTATGTCTTTTGCTAACTTATGTAGTAAAAACGTAATGCTTGTCTGTAATTATTCTTTTACACACTACCAATATATTGTTGCGTTATTTTCCTAGAGAAATTTTTTTTAAAAGTCACTTAAATGTTATTTTTGATATATTGAATTTCTCATGTCCTTGATTATATCTCTAAAATTAGAGACATTATTGTTAATTAAAAGTTGGTAGTTGACGATGCGGGGTTGGGTGGCATAGGTCTGTTGGGTGAGGGTGCGTGGGTGTGGTTGTTGGTGAGTGAAGTGAGTTGCTAAAGTGGCTTCAGGTTTAGGTTAGGTTTGGTTTAGGTTAACGCCACCGTGGAAATTAAATTGAGGTACAGGTGTGAAATTTCGGAAACAGTAGCGAGATAAATTATACTTAGAATGCACGTGTGTATTAGGCAAAACTTGATCCATCTACAGAATTTACGTAATTATTATTCTCCTAAAATTTAAGGACTCATTCTTAGCTTAAAATGGTTGTCCAAGTTAACACAATTGACATGTAGAAATATGATTCCATTCATTAACAATCATTGATCTTAACATGATTAGCCAGTATTAGGTGTTAAACTATTTTCCATTATTAACGTAATTAAGTAACAGATTCTAATTAAGCGTCTATATAAAATACCATTGTTATTATTTGATGGAATAAAGTCAGACAAAACTTGATTTGGATAGGTCAATATTTAATATGGCGCTGTTTCTTAATAATGGGTCGGAGAGGCCCATCGCAAAGAGCCCGTTAGTCAGTTTCGTCAACCTCTTCACCTTTAGACAACTAACCCACCCCCCGACAAATTCTCAACGATTAAGCCCGTACACCTGACATCCTGAACATTTTCCATTTTTTATTGTTTTTTGTTCCTCACTTGTCCAAATAACACAACAAAATAGACCGTTGATATAAAATTCTACCTTAATCCTCCTTATCACTCCCACCCTTCACTCATCTACTCACTATAATGAATACTTTCCTCGTCTTCCATCTCTCTCTCTCTCTCACTCTAATAACAACAACAAAGAGGACAAAGCAAGCTCTAAATCTTGCTTTGTGTTGTATTTTGCTTCAATTGCTGCATTATTTATTTATTTATTTATTCATACATTTTAACAAYTATTTTGGCGTTGATTTTGCATTCTAATTTATGGGTAATCTGTGTCATATACGGAAGTATAATGGGTCAGTCTTAATATTTGTTGCATTTTTTCATCTGCTATTTTTGTCATTGTCACCTGCGTTTGTCACAGGACAGCACCAGCACAAGAACGACGGAGTGCTCATCACTGTGTCGGACTTCCAAGCCCTGCAGTCCTTCAAGCGGGAGCTGATCGATCTCCGCGACACGCTCCGAAGCTGGAACGGGTCGCGGAGTGGAGTCTGCTCGGGCGACTGGGCAGGGATCAGGTGTATGAATGGACACGTTGTTGCGATACAGCTCCCGTTCAAGGCCTTAGGAGGGAGAATCAGTAACAAAATTGGCCAATTTAAAGAGCTTAGAAGACTTAGTCTTCATGATAATCTTATTGGGGGTACTATCCCTTCTTCTTTGGGATCACTCCCTAATCTTAAGGGGCTTTATCTTTTTAACAACAGATTTTCTGGTTCTATTCCTCCTTCAATTGGTAACACTCCGCAATTGCAAGCCATTGATCTTAGTGRCAATATGCTTACTGGGTTCATTCCTATTAATCTTGTTAGTTCTCCTAGGATCTATAGGCTTAATTTGAGCTCTAATTCGCTTTCTGGTTCGATTCCTAGCAGCTTCGCGCTTTCGCCTTCCCTTACCTTTCTTGCTCTTCAGAACAACAATCTTTCTGGCTCAATCCCAAGTTCTTGGAGTGCCCCGAGTTTAAGGTTATTGACCCTTGATCGCAACTCTTTGTATGGAAGTATCCCACATTCTTTGGGTAAGTTGAGTAATCTAGAGGAGTTATCTTTGAGTCATAACAAGTTTAATGGGACTATCCCAAATGAGGTTGCCACTCTTTCTAAGCTGAAATCCCTTGATTTGTCTAGTAATTCTATCAATGGTAGTTTGCCTAAGCAATTTGTTGGGTTGAAGAATCTATCTTCTCTTAACCTTAAGAAAAACCACCTTACAGGAGACATTTTCCCCACAATTGGAAACCTTTCTAGCATTAGCCTCCTTGATTTATCAGAAAACAACTTCACAGGAGAAATTCCGGCCTCGCTCGAAAACCTGTCGAATCTGACCTCTTTCAATGTCTCCTACAACTCCCTGTCCGGCCAAGTCCCCRCCCGCCTTTCGAAGAAATTCAATTCCTCCTCTTTTGTGGGTAACATTCAGTTGTGTGGGTTCAGTGCTTCTTCTGTGTGTCTTGCACCTTCTGCAAGTCCTTCTGAGAATCCATCAACCAGTCCATCTGAGAGTCCCTCAGACAATGTTAAAGCACACCACAAGCACAGGAAACTGAGCACCAAGGATATAATCCTCATTATAGTGGGAGTACTCCTTGCATTACTGTTTTTACTCTGCTGTATTTTGATGTTTTGTTTGATCAGGAAAAGRGCAGGTGGTTCGARGGCAAGGAATGGAAAGACTGCTGGTGGTGTTGAGAAGGGTTTTGCTGCAGGTGCTGCAGGAGCAAGTGCGGAGGCTGGACCGAATGGGGGAAAGTTRGTGCTGTTTGATGGACCATTCGTGTTTACTGCTGATGACTTGCTGTGTGCAACTGCTGAGATCATGGGGAAGAGCCCCTATGGGACGGTGTACAAGGCCACGCTCGAGGACGGTAACCAAGTCGCGGTCAAGAGGTTGAGGGAGAAGCTTGCAAAGAGTCCTAAGGAGTTTGAGATTGAAGTTTCTGCTCTTGGAAGGATTCGCCACCCGAATCTTCTTCCCCTTAGGGCCTTTTACTTGGGGCCTAAAGGAGAGAAGCTTTTGGTTTTTGATTACTTGTCCAAGGGTAGCCTATCTACTTTTCTTCATGGTAAGACGCTTTTCAACCTCTTTACTGAATTACTGGTTGAAGTTTCAGTGTTCTGTATTGAATTGATGATTAATTTGTTCTGTATGACCCATATGTACAAGGTGTAATATAGTTTCAGGTGATTATAAGAAATGATAACATGTTATGTGCTTGTGCTATACATGATTGAGAATTAGAATGGTGCAAAAAGTGAACTCTTCATTCATGTTTCCTATAAGAGTATTTGCTGTCCACGATTATCAAATGATGCAGGGTGAATTTTCATGCTGATAATTGTGAATTCTGTGATTTGTTAGGTTGTCACTCACAAAATAGAATTGTGACTTAATTAAGAACTTTCATGCCAAATTCTAGTAAAAATATGTTATACATGGTTCGGAAGATGCAAACTAAAAGTAAATTGCTCATGCTTATAGTACTCTCATGTCAATACTTGAACAACATTATACTTCTATTAGAGTTGCTTACATTGGGATTGTGAACTTTCCTTGCAGCTCGAGGYCCAGAAACCACCATCGATTGGCCAACAAGGATGAAGATAGCAATCGGGATCACTCGTGGACTAAACCACATCCATAGCCAAGAGAACTTAGTACATGGAAATCTCACATCAGGTGATGTTTACCTGGATGAGCAAACCAACCCCAAAATATCAGACTACGGCGTTCACAGGCTGATGACCGACACTGCAAACTCGAATGTCATTGCAACAGCTGGGGCAGCAGGCTACCGTGCACCTGAGCTTCCAAAGACAAAGAAAGCAACTACAAAGACTGACATCTACAGTCTAGGAGTGATCATATTGGAGCTCCTGACAGGAAAGTCACCAAATGAGTCTGTGGACGGTTCAGAGTTGCCGCAGTGGGTTGCATCAACAGTTAAGGAAGAGTGGACTAATGAAGTATTCGATTTGGAGTTGATGAGGGATGTTTCAACCACAGGGGACGAAATGCTTAACACATTGAAGTTGGCACTGCACCTCGTGGATCCTTCCCCTGACGCGAGGCCTGATGTGCAACAGGTTCTTCAGCAGCTAGAGGAGATCAATCCTAAGCTGATTGCTGAGGAGTCTTCTGAGGAATCTGGTGAAAAAGGCCATCACTGAACTGAATTCTAATAAGCTGGTTTCATTGTGTAAAATACATATACATATGTTGTGATATACTGCACTCATAATTCTTTTAAACATATACTAGGATTTTTGTTATAGATATAAGATATTAGGTATATATTGATATGGCATTTGTTATTCTTTTAAACATACGTAATAMGGTATACTATACTGCAAGATTTTGTAAGAAATGTAGTTTAGAACAAAGCTTATACAATCAATGAATTTGAGGTATTTCAGTTTCATATCAGACTCCTGGTTTTGTAACGAAATTGCGGCCACCCTGGTTCCTTGCGAGCCGGATTCTCTGAATAGAGATAGTTGGAGATGTTGAGGAAACAATCGTTCATATTAAGAGATATACAAAAGAGCAAAGGAGCAT
>SNQN01000297.1:0-20092 GCA_008642245.1 Bassia scoparia
TTTGAGGGGCAAATGGTATGGCACGTAAAGTCACGTGTCGCCATAAGAGTGTTTACGAGAGTCCAACGTGGCTCGAGGATTAATGCCACGTGTYAAGAGTCAAGTGGCTCATGATTCCGTATTTGTYCAGTTTCAAGTCAATCATATTCCGTAAATTAAAYAGCTTAAGCAAGCGAAACAGATGAGTCTACGMTCGGGATGGTGACAAGTGTCACACATCCAAGCTCTCAAGGTACAAGGCAAAAGCCTATAAATACCCCTTGAGAGGGCTCGTAATCTACACAATTTTTAACATACTTGAGAGCATTTATTTCATACTTAAGCAAGTATAGAACTTTATCTCTCTAACTTCTCTGTACATTAAATTGCATTTATTAGTTTCCTCTTTCTTTTACTTACTTAGGCATCGGAGGGGAGATAATCCRAAAAGGATTATTCTCCTTCTTGCATGTGCTAAGGCGTCACGAGGGACTTGAAGTGCCAAGCCATCTCGAGATTCCAAGCCAAGGTCAGCTCCTCTGAAGTAGCATTGACGGGAAGTCTCCACCCTTCTCTCAACCCTACAGCAGAGGAAATCTTGTAGCGTRCCAAGCCAAGACTTGCTACAACAAGAACAATTATTATTAAATACTATAGTAAATGTGCTTTGAAAATAATAACTCAAAAATGCTTGATTAATACTCTAAATAATTGTAATATAGTTTTTATAACCTTTATAACGTACTTCGTAATTGACTTTTATAAATTAAGATGTTTTATGAGTATATATAAGAATCGTATATACAAAGTACATATTATTTAAATTCGAATATTTGCTCGGGCAATTATCTAATGTATAAACAAAGCAATTCAAATTTTAAATGGGTCGGGTCAGCTCTCGCCAGCTCTAGGACTCGAACCTAAGTAGCTAACGCAACCCAACCCCCACGAAGGCACATCCCAAAACAAGAAGCAAAAACACAGACAAGTGGAGTACATTACTCACGGGGGTGGAAAAGAACAAGAGAAAAACTCAAAAAGGATAGATAGAGAACAAGTCAGGGGGAAAGAGAGAGGGAGAGAGAGAAGAGCAGAAGTAGAGAACGTGCTCTTATGTCAAGCAGATCTGGATCCGCTGTCCTCTTTTTCAGACTTCCTCTATTATAACATCCCCCAACTCACCACTGCACTCCCCCACTTTGTTTTTAACTACTTWACGTACTTCTTGTTTTTTTACTTGCTTATTATTATACGGAGTAAGATTTATTTAAGAGAGAGAAAACACATACACCCATCTCATATTCTCATCTCATCTCATCTCATCTCGTCTTTTTAATTTTAAGTGAGAGAAAACAAACAAACACCACCACCACCATCATCATCATCAACATCAACCCATTTACCATACTTTTGTGAGAGTGAGAGCTCAAGTGAGTATTTACTAAAATGACTCTCACTCTCTAAAAATTCAAATTCATGGGTTTTTCAAGGTGCAGTTGCTGAATCTATTGCAAAAGAAGAATGCTTTGATTCGTCGAGTAAATTTTAGTCTTTTTTTTATCATCATGATTCACCAAATCAGTGATTTTTTCAGAGAAAACCAATGAATGAATGAATGAATGACTGGTTGACTCAGTCACTGTTCAAATTTAATGCTATACAGGGAAAGTACTTGCTAAACTATGCCTGGTTTCAACTTACTAGTTGCGATCATTTATTTTTTAAACAATTTTGATTAAAAAAGTTGTGAGAAAAAAAAATAATAAATTGAAGTGGGAAAATGCATGGGGTAAGACTAAAGAGCGTTCTTGCAAAACTTTTATGAGTCACTAAAGATAATGCTTAAGTTTTTATTTTTTGTGTATTCTTACTTTATAGCAAAAAGGTGTCAAAATTTCATCTTCTTTAACTTTAATTAATTTTTTTTTCGGGTAACTTCCTTTCTTTTTGCATAGCCACACGAGAAAAGAGCTTTTAAATGCTTGGCTTGAACTTTCAATTACTTCACTCAACTACTTTAGCATCTTTTTTGTCTCTTTCTTCCTCTATGTTTTTTTTCTTATCCTAATTTGGGGTGTTTTTGCTTGGTGAATTCCATATTTTTGCAGGTTAAAAAAAGTTACTTCAATTAAGCATTTGGTGAAATGGTTTGTTTTTCTAGATTAAGGGAATCTGTTTGGGATTTTTTGACGTTTCTCACTCACCAATTTGCTTTTTGGAAGAGAAAAAAGGGAAAAAAATCACGCATCATCAAAATTTGGGGGGAAAAAAATGGACTGCATAGAAAGCACACAAAGCATGTTTTCAAGAGTGCAAAATTTGGATCCAAATTGCCTCAAAAATAATGGGTCTTGCTAATTCAAGACCAGGTGAGAAGGAAATGGATAGGTTGGCGTTTTGACGCCGGCAGAATCTACTTCATCTGTGGTGGTAAAAGCTAGGCAAGATTGGGTAATTCCCCAAACACGCCTCTAATAATAATATAATACTAATAACACACTTTTCTAGGCAAAATCTCTGCTACTGTATGCTGCTGTCGCGTAGTAACTACTACTACAGTCTTCTCTTCTACTAGATTGGGCCTAAAACATTCTAACTTGCACTCACTCTTCTACCCTTTGTTAGCGCACACCTCTCCTCTACCTTCCTTTCTCCTTCTTGGGCGCATGATGCAATACATGTTTTGCTCTGATATTATCAGGAGAAGATTCCGATGATCTCAATGCCATAAAATACCGGGTCTCAATAGCTAGAAATGGTGGTGGTCTGCGCCGAATCGCTCACTTCGACTTGAACCCGCTGTACTCTCTTTCTAACGGTAGTGCGTAGTGTTGTGTGCAGCGTTAGATGGTACGAGTTGCCAGTTTCCAGGGAGCAGGCTCTCGTTTTTTGAACGAGAGCCACACTATGCCTCCGGACTACAGAGCTCGGTACAGGTACTTCCCACAGTCCGACGCAGGAGGATGGTGGCGGACGTTGGTGACTCAGGGTCTAGTTCGGAAGTCGAATGCCCGCAAATCCTCCGCCCCTGGGGCCAGGAGGGGGAGGGGAGGGGACAACTCTGCCTATCTAAAGGCGCAGTTGTTTCTGTCAGTCGATATAAACTGGGATCAATTGCTGGATGAACCCGGCTCCGGGTTCGGGATGGAAGCCTTGCCTGTTAACTGATGCCATAGGCTGTTTGCAAGAATGGCTCAAACCGGTAGGATATTGTCCATGCGGGGCGACTCCGATAGTCAGCCGCTTGCTGTATGTGGGCGTCACCGAGTAAGATGGAGATGAGGAGCATTGGCACGTAGCTTCTCAATCTAAGTCCAAACATGCAACAACAACGAGAAGCTCATTGCTAGCTGCAACTGGCATCCTGCTCTTCTGCCAACTTACTGCTTCCTGCTGCTTCCTTCCCTTTTCTATGAACCTAGGGCTTTGAAGCTTTTAGGCTTCAGCAGCGAGCAGAATGATTCTCCAGAGGTAATATGTTCTTTACGCATTGTTTGTCTTTGTTAAATATTAAGCTATAGTAATAAGTGGCATAATGCAGATTATTAGTGGTTACTTGGTCATAGTGTTCTCAGGGCTGCCGCTGCTAGCTGTAGCGACGGTCTTGATGATGGGGAGAAGACTGCACAATTTACGCCCGGCTCGCCTCGTGGGCTCGTAGAAAACGGCCGGTTGCGCCGCGAGTTGCGAGGCGAAGCGTCGAGGACAGATCTACTTGAGCCTTTCCCAGCTGATAAGAGCAACATTTAGCAAGCAGGCAGAGTGTCAGCTACTTTCAGGTTAGTAGCCTTCAATGGGTTATTGGTATCAAATTTAGTGAATTTTGAATGATAATAATGTGAAAAGTTCATGATTGTGTAATGACAGTTGGATTTACATGATTATTATTGCTTTGTTTTCACACAACTTATGATAGCATATTATTAATATGACCGCAATAGATAAGGATAGTGAAAGGCCAAGGATTTGGGTTTAAATTAAACATCGAATTAGCTGGGTGTTCTCTAAGTAGCATTTATGGGCCAGTGCAGAGATGTGAGAATACCATATCAGCAGAAGCGCATGTTTGGATTTGTAACCTTTGTGTATCCTGAGACTGTGAAGATGATTCTTGCCAAGGGTAATCCACATTTCGTTTGCGATGCTCGAGTTTTGGTGAAACCTTATAAAGAAAAGGGCAAAGTTCCTGATAAATTCAGGTACAAATTTTAATTAGTCCGAAAGTTTTAAAAATTTCTCATCTTTTGATAATTTTATCAAATCTTTTGTGCTTAAATTTCTRCTTTATTATGATTTACAGGAAACAACAGCAGCAGATGGAAAGAGGGGAGTTCTCATCTTGTAATTCCCCCACTGCCCTTGATTCAAGAGACCCTTTTGATCTTCCACTTGGTAAGAATTAAAGATGCTATTAGTATTTTATTTTGCATGCTGATTGTTGAAACTTGTGTTTTTGTTTTTAATTGATTTTCTAACATGTARTTTAAAATGMTGTATATGAAAATTAGGAGCAAGAATGATGTATGATTCACAATACATATTGTGGAGGAGGAAGTTAGAGGAGCAGGCTGATTTGCAACAAGCTTTAGAGCTACAAAGCCGAAGGCTAATGGGACTGCAACTTCTCGATGTAAAGCGAAACCACCACCACCGTTCGCTGTCCACCGGCGCGCCTCCGATCCATTCGCCAACGCAATCACCCAACAGCATATTCAATCAAAACCTCCTCAGCTCAGATTGCAGCAGTCCAGATGCTTCAGATGGTACACAAACTTGTTCATTCAACTTAAGAATCAGTGTCAATCTTTTATTTTAGTCATTTAAAAGCAGCATTTATTACGGCAATGTGTCAAGTTGTTGAAATCATTTGCATTTTTTTGTGCCCCAGAAAACTGTGCCAGTCCACCACTTAATGAGGCCAATCAAGTATTATTGCATCAGGCTATGAATGAGGCAACTGTCAAAGAAAAAGAAGGTTCTGTGGGTGGGGAAGATAATTCCAACAATGGCAATGGCAATGGCAATGGCAATATCAATATCAATGGCAATGACAATGGCAATGTCAAGGAGAATCACTCCATTGAAGACAACCATATCGGTTTTCCCGAAAGGTAGTTTATTAACCTGAGATAATTTTGTATTAACCTTGGATGCCGCTCTTAAATAATTACTAAAAGCAAAGCATATGTGAAATCACGAGGGCATCTTTTCAAACTTGTCTGCATGGAGTGGTGTGTTCTTTATCTCTTTTGGTGACGGGCGAAATCATTTTATCCTTCGTTGGTCTCGAAATCCCCGTAATGCCCCCATATGCGTCCCCCCTAACATACCGGGTTAAATAAGTTGCTAACCTTGTCTTTTTTGTCGGATAATTGATGAAGACTGGTCTTTCTGTGAGCAACTTTTTATGTACTAACTTGTGCTTAATTACTAGAGTGGGTGGGAAAATTCCTCTAAATGTGGTTCCTGTTTCTGTGGTGATAATTGTAGTTTGGAGCATAACCTCCCGGAGAGTCCCTTCGCTTCCCCTAGGAAAGGAGCGAGCCAGCACTTGACCGCCTTTACTGGTAACACCACTGGGGGCGGTGTTGGGAGTGCTGTGGAAGTGCCATCTAATCTAGGTGCCTCTTCTGCAAACAACCACCACTCCTTTAAGGCTTCCTCTCTCCTTCCAACCACTACTACATTGGACATGGCTCCTTTCAAGTCATCATGTTACTTTCAAATGCCTAGGTACCACTCAATACATAGTTTTCTTTTTTCTCCATTTATGAGAAATTTTAATTCCAAGTGATCTATGTTATTGAATATTGAYGAGTGGGGAGTGGACCTATTAAAAGTTTATTCTTCATGAAAAAAATCATTGGACATTTCTATTATTTCATTWATTAATTAATTAAATAAAATCATAGGCTTTTTGAATGATGATTAATCATGGAGGAAGGGGCTCCACCATATTTGAAAGTTGGGTTCAATAGATTGAAAAAAGCCCTAAGATTGTGCTAAAACTATCATCCATGAATAATTACAATGCTTTTGCATATTCTTTGCAAGACTAATTGGTGCATGCATCTCTATTTAATTTTTTACTACTAACACATAATGATTAACAGAACCTCATTGTTGGACTTTTGCTCCATATATAAAATACCCTTCTCCATTTCTATTCTTATCATTTGAAAAGTTGCATATATAAAATCATCAATCAAAATACAACAAACAAACAACATAAAAACCTAAAAAATAATAAAACCAATTATTTTACTTTTGCTGATGTGCTACTTCATCTTAGCTCCACTCCTCCTGTGGAGACAACCTTCAACCCAAATTCACTAAAAAAACCTACAATTTCTCTCTTCTCCATGCTTCTGTACAATAAATTAAAAATGTTGCTTCTCTTCTAAAAAACAAATAAAGACTAAAAAGAACCAATATGCGTTTCCACTGTTTCCATAAAAATAAGAAGAAAAAGAATCCTAAAAGGAGAAAGGATAAAATTACGAAAGATTTTTTTAACATTATATTAGTATCAAACACACAACATCACTTAAATCCTTCTTTATCAATATCATAACTGGTTATACCTTCCATTCCCCAACCTAAGTAGAATAGAGGAAAGATTAAAAAGTATACAAACAAAAACAAAGAGCAATAAATTATACCCACTTCTTTCTTTCTTCTCTTCAACGCCTTTTATATATGCATATAGATACACCACCTGGTAAAATAGACACACAGTAACAACATTACAACACATTAATGTTTCTGATTTGTTGATGATGAGAATGAAAGGACAGATATGAAAAAGAAATGTAATATTTATATTATTTTATGAAATGCTCTTTCCCAAAACAGATCTTATCTGGTATGAACTGGTTTGGTAACTCCAACGACCCGTGAAAAACAAACAAGAAATAAACCAAAAACATAACATATTGCCATTGGGGAATGTACAACAAAATGATAGATTTAGCGAAAACGACTACCGATATCCAAAATTAGGCCAATAAACTCGCCTTAAGCCCAACCTAACATGCCAATTCGGCACCATACCAATCAAACTGAACCAAATCCAACAATATCTGTTAACAGTATGTGTTATCATAAAATAAATAAGAGAAGCACCAATATCTGCAAAAAATGCAAAACATGTAAGTATCATGAAGGTAGCCAACATTAGGCTTTTCATCGATTGAAACCAACTCAAAATATGACCCATTCCCAATATAAATATTCCAAAAACCTATGATATTATAATTAATAAATGAATAATAAAACCAATGAATTTTCATGAAATAACTTTAAAATAGTCACCTCCCCACTCGTCAATATCACATAGATCATGGAATTAAAATTTCTCCATAAATGAGAAAGAAACATAATTGATGTACAGCTAAAAAAAACTGAAGACCATTCAAGTATGGGGAAGAGAAAGCCTTAAATGGAGTGTGGTGCAGAAAGTCACCTAATACACTCCACACACCCACAATCCGCCCCCAGTTACCATAAAAGCGTCAAGTGCTGCCGCTCCTTTCTAGAACGAAGTACTCTCCGGATTATGCTCCAAAACACAAATTATCGACCAACAAACAAAACCACATTAAGAATGCCCACCATCAAGTAATAAGCAACAATTATACACTAAAAATGCCACAGAAAGACATCTCTCATTATCCGGACAAAAAAAACAAGGTTGCAACTGAACCCTATAGGGACCAAGGGGGGCAATTACGGATCCGAACCAAGAATAAAAAATCGCCCGTCACCAAAAGAAAATAACACAACACCCATCAGACAATGAAAAGACCTCATTCACAATCTGCTTAGTAATAAGACGCACCAAGTATATACAAATATCCAGAAAAACTACCTTTCGGGAAAACCGAAGTCTCAATGGAGTGATCTCCTTTGACATTGGCCAATCCCATGCCATGGAAATTGATATCCAATTGGCCATCCATTGTTGAATATCTCCCCACCCACAAACTCTTTTTCTTTGACATGCCCATTCATACCTTATGCAATAAGACGATCAAAAGTGTGACTCACAGTCTGGGCCACAAAAACAAAGATTCAACAACTGACACAATGCCGTACAAAAGCGCTTTAAATGACTAAAAATAAGATGACACGGACTTAATGAAACAATTGTACCATGGAAGCACGATGCTCAACGACTAGAAGGTTTGCAATTGAAGTACTGGTATTCGTGCGAATATCGGCATCCCGTGGACAGCGAACGTGGCCTTTAACACGAGAAATCAGTCATTACCTTCCTTTGTAACTTCTAAACTGTCAAATCACCTGCCCTTTAACTTCCTCCTCCACAATATAGAACATAACACATCTGCCCTAACAATACACATTATAATACAGCTTAATAAATCAATACAAAACACATTTCAACCATGCAGCATGCAAAAAACTTAATACAATTAATCTTACCAATGAAGCAAAAGCCTTGAACAAATGGCAGTGGGAACAAAGAAACTCCTCATTCCATCCGCTGTGTCCCTGTAAATCAAATAAAGCTAATTGTAAGCACAAATGAAAAGACAAAAATAAAATTTAAAACTTCGACTAATTAAATGTACCCAATTCATCAAGAATTTGCCTTCTTAAAGTTTCAACACAAACCGAAGCACGGGGCAAACGAATGTGAACCTGGCAAAGAAACACTCACCCAGAACACAAGTACAAATCCAAAACACGCTCTGCTGAATTATCTCAATCTTGCACGCCCAAACACAAAACACCATAAGTATAAACCCCATGGTCAACTATACTATAGTAAATAATCACAAATTGAACAAAACAAATAATCATAAATCACCGTATACACACAGAAGCCACATTAATCATCAAAAAAAATGACAATAACAACAGCTAACGAAACTGACATCATCCCCAAATGTCTATCAGCGTAATCATAAAGATCTGCCCGACGCTTGCGCTATCGCCAACCGCCGTTCGACCCACGAGCGACCAACTGTGCATCCCCTCATCATCTAAAGCCGCACAGGCACAACCGAAACACAATGACAAACCTCATACACAAATAACCCACTAGTACTACAAATAACAAACAAACAATCTAAGACAATACCCTTCGAGAACATCTCTGCGCGATCTAACACTCAAACCCTTCATAAAAAAAGGAGAGCAGCAAAGCATAATTGGAAAAACAGATCCATTGCACAGCAATGACGCGTTTGCATGACAACTGAAACCGGCATAATCCCACATCCACTAGCTCTGAACCACATAAAGCACGGCCACGATCGCCCCGGCCAACAAATCTACAGTTGACATTCTGCTAAATACCCTGCATAAACAAGCTCCACCCAACCCGGAACCGTCACCACAGACCCAAGGTTAAATCACGACAAACAATCCGCGGCAGACCCCTCCCCCCCCTCCCCTCAGGCTAGACGCTGGCACTTCGACGACCCGAAGTCACCAACCCCCACCCTTCCGGACCTCGACGTGAAGACATGTCCGAACCTACCGGACAATCCTCGGTCAAAAACAAGCTGGCTCCTGAACTGCAACTCATTAACTCCGACCACATATCACTTACGACACCGTAGAATAAAGGAAACACGGTCAACGGCGAAGACAGTCGCCAAACCACCACCATCGCAAAAATCATGAGAGCATCAGGATATCTCGGAAATCAGAAAAACAATCAGCCCCCAAAAAGAAAAGTAAGAGGCACAAGGGTAAAAATAGAAAAGTAGCCAATATAAAAAAAAGTATATACTACCACCAGCAAACAGACAAATGCCAAAAATTATTATTAGAAAGTGATTGAAGGGAATACCCAAGCTTGCCTAGCTTTTAACCACCACAATAAAGATTCTCCGCGCAAAACGCCAACCTAATTTCCTTCTCGCCATGCATCTTAATTAGCACAAAACCCATTATTTTGAGCACTGGATCCAAATTTGCACTCTTGAAAACACTGCTTTGTCTTCATATCCTGTCCATCCCAAATTATGATTTTCCCCCCCAAGTATAGCCGTAATTTCCTTTTAAAGAATGGAGTGGAACTCAAAAATCCAAACAAAAGATCCATTTATCCAGAAGAAACAAAACCCATTCCACCAAGCTTAATGAAGTAAAACTTTTTAACCTGCAAAAATATGGAACACACAAGCAAAACACCCCAAGATTAGATAAGAATAAAAACATAGAGGAAAAAGTCAAAAAAGATGCATAAAGTGTATTGAGTGAAGTAATGAAATCAGCACAAAGCAGTTAAAAGCCCTGCTCGTGGCTAATGCAAAAAATGAAAGGATAGTACCCGAAAAAGAAATTATTAAAGTAAAGGAAGGATAACATTTGAACTTTTGCTAAAAATAAATACCAAAAAATAAAAACTTTGAAAAGCATAATACTATGATCAAAAAGTTTATTGCAGAACAGCTCTTTAGTCTTACCCCTGCATTCCCACTTCAATTATTTTTTTCTCACAACTTTTTAATAAAAATTTTTAAAAAATAAGACGACAACATATTGAAACCACATAGGCAATACTTCCCTTATAAGCATTAAATTTGATACAGTCATGAGTCAACCATCACATTCATCTCAGTATTTCTCGAAAAAAATCACGTGATGGGAGTGATATGATGAGAAAAAAAAACTAAAATTACTCGACAAACAAAGTATCTTCTTTTGCAAAATTCACAACCGCCACTTGAAAACCCATAATGAATTTATGGATCATAGAAAATACCACTGACCCACCCACTAAAAAGAAAGATAGAAGTTTTGTCTCCACTAAAAATAGAAAAAGAAAAAAAAGAGGTATGTTCCCTCTACAATAAATCTTACTCCGTAAAAAGCAAGAAAAAACAAAAACGTAATATAAAACAAATGGATCATCGAAGTGGGAGTTAAAAAGGAACAAAAATAGACAAGCGATCAATCTACATAACACCTCACTCGCCTCCTCTCCCTCCTCTCCCCTTACCTCTATCACTTATCCTTTCTTTCACCCCGGATAATGTACCCTTGTTGCTCGTTTGGAATCCTCGGTGGGTTCGTTACTAATTAGGTTCAAGCCTAGAGCCGATACTACCCGACCCATAAAATTGAATGCTTTAACATTAGAAGCCCGGCAAATATCGAAGTAAATAAGAGTACTTGTATATAACGATCATATATACCATAAAACATCTATAAAAGCAACGAAGACAAAATATAAAAACATAACAAATTAAGTATTAACAGCATTTTTGATATTCAAAGCACATTACATATGATAAAATATCTTGATGCAGCTGCCTGGTACTACAATCCTCTGCTGAGAAAGGGAGATCCGCAATGCACTTCAGAGGACCCGTAACCTTCTTGAATCCCGAATCTTGCACTTCAATCCCTCGACCCTAGCACATCAAGAAGTAAAAAATCCTTTCGTAATCTCCCCTCCAGCAAAGTAAAGAAAAGAAACAAAAATGCAGATAATTATCAGAGAATAAGATAAAGTTCATACTCTTAAAAATAAATGCTCTCAAGTATAAAAATGTGTAATACGAGCCTCCAAAGGTATTAGCTTTCCTTAACCTTGACTGAGACCCCAACCACGCCGATCACTCAGCGCGCCTGCTAACTATAATTTACGAAATGACTTAAACTGACAAAACAATCATGACCACTTACCTGAACACTGCATAATCCGGACCAACTTGACCCCGAATACACCTATGGCGACAACGACTAACGTCATAACCTCCCAAACCGGCCAAAACTGGAGTTGACAACAAACTCGATGAAATAAATATAATTTCTGTTTTTCATCCCTACTACTTTCAATGAGAGACACCTACGGGCAATCTGGATATTCCCATCCCGAAAAACCTGAACGTTTCATCTCATCCCACTCTGGAATCAAACCAATTCCCTTTTGTGATTGAAACTCAACAAATAGCAGGCGTATTCCCTGGGTTAAAACCCAGCCAACTTCCTGTCCCTTCCCGTCCCCCCATCCGCTTCAATGAAAACCAACCACAAACCATCCATAAAAGGGTGGAAAAAGTTAAATCATATCCCAAGTCTCTCTTCCTCCTAGTTCCTCTAGATTCCTTCTCTCCTGCAAAGAAGTGAACCGAGGCCAACTTCAATCGCAATTCTCTCACACCTATCTAACACTAACCATTCGGGTCACGACAAGATATTTCCAATTTTGATTTCCATTCTTTAAAAGTAAAACAATGCTTCGCATTCGCCGACCCAAAGTGATGTGGCCCATACCCAGGCCAACCCCAACTGAACCAGGTTCTTCTGACCCCAACATCGCACTTCAAAATAACCACCCAAAACTCCCTCCTTTCAGAATTACAAGCCAACGTAACAAGCGGTCCAAAGTGATAACAGACAGAATGACCAAGACCCCGCTTCGGCAGCAGAACAATGAATATACCAAATTGTGACCTTACGTTTCGTACGAGCTTTGTGACCCCACCACAATACCCGTGCCGCGAAACCCAATTACCCGACCCGAATCCTCAATCCGAGTACGAACTACCGCGAACAACGATACAACCACTAAGGCAAGGCCTCAACGATACCAAGATCGTCATCGAACCCTGAAGCACCTTTACATCTAAAGACCTGGCTTACTAATCCTAGGAAAGTCACAACTCTCGCTACTGAATTAGCTTTTCGGGCAACTAACCCCCAACTCGTCAATATCTACCGCACCTGCAAGCTAAGAATATCCCCTCGCGCGTACGGCGAATCACTGAGCAAGAAACAAAGGCTCTAGGGTACCGCAAACCGCAAGCACGCACACATAAAAAACAAGCGAACTGCTATGCAACGGGGAGCTAAGCAAACGGTCAAAGCAAATTGCCTAGGCACGGTCAAGCAACTTCACAAGGCAAACGCAAGGCAACGGAGCAAGCACCGGTCAACAAGTGACAGACAACGCAAAGCAACAAGCAAAGAAACTACAACCCTTTGCAACGGCTGAATACGCAATAGTTTAATCCAAAAAAATCAAACCTCCAATCATATTTTCTCCTACTCAGTAATCCCCTACACCTAAATCCTCCTTCAATCGACAACATCACTCCAAAAGTCCCAAACCCTAACTTCATGCTCCTGAATAACATCATGCGTTTCAAACTGCCAGAACACAGTCCGTTTCGACTCCCTCATCCCATGCTCGACCTACCATCCATCGCTCGTCCAGCTGCCCCGACAAACCGATTAAATCAACGCGGAAGACAAGCTTCTTTACCTTCCTCCCGAAGAGAGCAAGGCTCTTGACAAGACTCCTATCGTAATCCTTAATTGAACCCTCGAAATAGAAAGCAATGAAAATGCACCTCAAAGCCTGGTAACTTATGAGTGACAACTAAATACACCCCATACTGTCCCATGACATTCTCGCAAAAGGACTCCAGGCCGTCCCAAATGCACAGACGAAAAAGGGGAAATGCGTCCATTTCTTACATTGAATCATCCGAACTGTAACCGTTCTCTACGCACTGCGGCACTTGATCCGACACCAAAGGCAAACAAAACGGAACTACGTCACGGCTCAGCAATACCGCACTTAAAGAAAATAACCGTGCTGTAATTACTCACACTTAAGATTTATTTGACTTTAGGGGGGAGTTGCAACACACACCATCAAAGCGACACTACTCCATTCTCCCTTTATCCTTCTCATTTCTGTAACCGCGAACTGACACCCATCCTTACTTGCTCGCCGTTCATTTCAAAAGAGCAATTAGAGTCGACGCACACCAGTTTATAAAAACCTCCATTCCGATCACTACCTATTCCTCATGCAGAGTCAAAGGTCACCAATAGTTTCATGTGCTTCGTATCTCTAAAATTGCAAAACACAAAAGCGATAACACGATACGTTCATCCCATTAGTACTGCGAACTACACGTTCAAGCGGTAATTTCCTCAGCGCTCACTCCTTTACCATGGCAAGAAGTTATGACACGAAGTACGTCGCAACCCCTCACTTAAAGTGTGAACCGGACCTCAGTTTGCACCTCTTATAACCCTTGAATGCAAGAAAATTGTATCGTAGTTACCTCGGCACCTTCTAATAATTTGCGAAGAAATAGTACTTCTTTTATGAGTCAACTGTGAAAGTTCTTGGTTTAGATCCCCAACTCTTTGTGTCATTTTGAAGACACGACAACGTTCGCGGAAAGAAACCACGAAGGAGACCACTACCAAAAAGCTCGGGGCCTAATTGGAGGCCGATTTAGACCTGAGTGAGATCTTTCGCGACCCCGTTCGAAAACCAAGCCAGCTGCAAAGAGGATGCGCTCGCAGATACCATACTTCTTCATACATCGGAACCTTTAATCCCCTTCGAGGTATACCTTCTACACAGCATACCGTAAACATAAAAATGCAACCACTATGAACTAGTCAAATCCATATACCCCTTCAACCAGTAATCCTTAAAACTTTAGGCGGAACAGAACTGTCCGAGCAAACCACCTTCGCCAGACTGCAAGTTGTGGACATCAGTGTACGACAAAGCGCATCCAAACACCGATCCATCAGAACCTCTCCCACCCACGACTAACTGTGGAAACGAAATAAGACTCGAAGTTTAATATCGACGAAGACGTGTCCTCCCGCTCTCCGCATTCAAGCTCCTCGTCCTCCACGCTAACAACAAATCACAAGGCCTTAAGGCACACCGCCAATAGCACAAAACCTTCTGCGGACCTGGCCTATAACCAGCATGGAAAGACTGGATGAAGAGGAAGACGAACGTCCTCAGCCGCCAAAACTCCAGCCCAACAAAATAAAATCAAAGGAATGAATGTGCCCTTCGAATTACGACAACGTGCCGTCGCAAGCCGCAAGCCATCGAAGTTGATGCGATAACTACGTTAATACTTATCAAATCACCTAGATCCCCTTTGACCTTAACTCCTCAACTTTGATTCCCCGCACCAGGGAAGGGTTGATAACGTGCAAGTGCACCGTCACTGCATGAGACAAAACAAGAATGGTTGTACAAGCAGATGATACATCCCAGCAACTCCGGCATCGCACTGACAACATCCGAGCTAATGGTGTCGGACAGCTCAAGACAGCAACTCCCCAACACCTTCGGTTACAAGAAGCAGATACTTGAGTCACTCAAGAAAAAAGGTTAATCTCTCGAGAGAAGTCTTCTCGATCGCATAATGGCGAAGAAGGCGATATAGATCCCGCCAAACGAGAACCTGGAGCCCGAGCTTAAGCCAAATACGAGAAAATTCGCATCGGGCGAAGAAACACTCGGACTTCTACCACTGCCTCCACCTTCATATCAAGCACAAGCTTGTGCAAGAGAGGGGGGTGTAGACAAGGTGAAAACGAAGAGAATGGCAGAAAAGAAGCTCTCATCCAGGAGCTCTGCCATCGAAGGATGACTACCCTAAGGCCTCAAGAACGCCTCATATAGGATTCTTTAAAGAAACCCCTTCGCCTCCCCAGAACCCAACCAAACTTGTTAGTATTAATACGAAATAGGCCTCGTACTTCACCGCCTTCGCAAATTGTACTGCCTTCCTCTTTTGCCAATTATTTATATTCATGCCAACATCCTTAGAGACTTATGTATGTCACTTAGTAAAAAAATTAACAAATTATAACATCAGCGGCCAATCTCATTCAAACGGCTAACCATGGCGCGTTCTCACTTTGAGCAAATTTCCTTTATGATTCCTTTTAAGTTCCAACATTTCCAGTCTTCGCTCCTACTCTTGCTTATCTTGCAACTACTTGTGTATGTTTGAAAAGATCATCATTCACTAGCGCAATGCAGATTGAGAGGAAAATATCCAGTACAAAGTAGCGTCACAACATGACTTAACTTAATTCGATTAAAAAATGAACACAAGAGTCGCACATTCCACCAACACCAGTCTGATCCACATCATCTTAAGTTAGTATACAAAATGAGACTGAGAACCGAATAGGGTCCAATCAATCAATCATAACGAGCCCTAAAACTGAGATTATGATCTCTTCACAACCTTCACATCCCCTCGAAGTTAAAGATCCCCCTTCCAGTAAAGATCCGCCCTTACGTTAAAGACGCCTCAGTAAGATCCCTTCCAGTTAACCTCTTCGCAGTTGACCGCCTCGAGTAAAGACTCTGCCTCCACAATTCATCCCTAACCTCGCAGGTGGAATCTCCTTCCTACGTTTACGTATCAACAACCAATGAATTTATCCTACATGACCATGTCGCCTTCGCAAAACGCTGTCTTTCGATTTGGGGGGGGGGGTCATTCCATTCAATTTAGTTGCCGTTAAAGAAGCATATAAGATGCAACTAGGGACGTGCCCTTTCGAATTGTACATTAATCTTCGCGCATTAATTTGCAAAACATGTGAACTACCTAACTACTTAAAAATAGCCCCATCCGTTAGTCTAATACGTTTAATTTAGGATTGCCCGACCCATATCCACTGAGTAAATAGAACTTTCATCAAATCGTACTCGTAAAATACAAGGCCCTGCATTCTGCAATCACATCACCAACAGAATATTTCAAATAACAGTGTTTCCGGGTATATCAATCGTGTCATTCATCCTCTGCTTTAGTTCCATCACTAAGACTCCTCGCAACCTATATGCGCCTCCCAGTGGGAGTGCCCTCCTCTGCTCGACCTATTCCTCACTTCTCAAAATCCAACCCCATGAAGAGGTCGTATACCCTTGTTGAGTCCTGGACAATCCAACTATAGATGTGTCGTTGCCCCTGAATCTGGTATAAGATGTGCTCATGCCCAATTTCCCTCTCAGAATAAGACAGACCGCAATTGGTCAAACATTCCAATTGGAAGCACACATCAGACCCAAAACAAGGAAGCCTTAAATTTGGTGCGATAGACCACAATACGTAGTCAACCCATAACTTGGCAGTCCCAACTTCTTTTGATATTTCAGAATAGTGTGAACATCCATCCCATTTGCTTGGGGATGCACTGACTCAAAAATCCCTACCCGACAAAAATAGTTTGAAACAGATCAATGTGGCCTCTATAAACACTATATACGCAACCAACTAATATTTCCAAGAAACCTTCACCGAAGTTATATTCCTCAGCCGCTTCCACCCAGTGAATAACCACCGCACCAAATTCTTTCCAGACGGGGAAGTCCCAATATCTAACCCCCACTTTGCAAAGGAGTGAACCAAACAGTTGCGTCGATGAATTCCCCCATGGATGACACTGGCATTCTTACAGTTCCATGCAATCCGAATGACGCCAGAACAGTCGGAAGTCCTTCTGCAGCCCGTGCCAAAGAACCACATCCCTTGAGAATACACAAGGACCTCGCCCTCTCTGAACATTTAAAGGGAAAAGACTGCTTACAATCGCCAATAACAACCAAAGCCCACCTCCACATATCGCCTTCCTGCGTAGGGGAGGGCCCAGTTAGCTTATATTCAATTGATTTCATCCATCCAGTGCTTCCAAATGAAGTAATCTCCCCCAATACTCCTCGATCCCTCACCCACAAAGCAGATCGAGAACGCGCGCACCTCCTACGGATAGCATTTCTTGATTATTTTCAACCGTGACTGACCTAAGGAATTGACTCAACCCCGTTCTCCTAATCTCAAATAAGCGATCATTCCACCCGCCTTATCCCCATTACCTGGCTAACCACCAAAAGTGAGAATCAACATGCATCGATTTACGTCCCACGCTACAAACGATCCCGACACTAAGCTGTCATACTCTCTTCTTGATCTGGAAGCTTAAATCGCACCAAACATCCCTTAACTTAAACAAAGATTCCCCACACACTCCATTTGAAGTCCATCAACAAATTGGAGCCAAACAGCCTTCATTTCAAACCGAGTGGCTGTTAACGCTATAAAAATCCCCAGTCCTGACTTTAGCTCCGTCACCAAATGAAAACCTCAATAGCAATAGCGCATTTAAGCACTGCCTAAACAACTGTCAGTCTTGATGGTTACCGTGTAACCACTTGAGCTCATAAGGACAACTTTACTAGCCATCATAGACAACCCAAACTTCTTGCGCTGTAGCAAGCGCATTGCCCTCCTCAAGAACCTCACAAAAGAACGGCAACTGGGCCTCCTTCCTACACCGGCGAAACTCAGTTCAGACACCGAAATACAATGTCTCCCTCCTGCTACCAGACTAAGAATGAAGTGACTTTGTTAAAGAATCGCTCGTCCTTACCCCAAACTTAACACTCTTCTTATCTCGGAAGTACATATCCCCTATTTGAAGAAACCCATCCCAACTCTGTACCTCCTTGACATCTGGGATTGCATCGAGGACGCCCTGATTTATCCGATTTGCCTCTAATCGTCATCAACCAAAAACCCAAAAATTTCCTAAACTCCAAACACACACTTCTTGTGTAGTTCCCAAGTTCGGTACGAACTCCCTAATCCTGACATGATCTTCCTCTCACTTTTGATGCATATCCATGTAACTCACTCCCCACAGCTTTTACGAAGATGTACACATCTAAGCAGGCATTCCCTTACAACATCACCCTCTTGTAACAAAGCCCATTTCAGCGTGACAAAAGCTGTCTATCAGTCTTCCCCTAGAGGATTGATGGAAACCTGATATGCACAACGAACCTAGCTTACACATGTATCTACAACCAATCTAAGAATGGTGAAATTACTTATGCAACGTTAAACAGTACCACAATTCTCCACGTCCCATTGTGGAACCAACACCATTGCGAGCCATTCGGATATTGACAGGAACGAATACGCCCAGAACTCTCACCCCTCATCGAACTGCTTGCACGCACGGCCCCAATCCTTTTCTATGGAGGCGTTCATTGTGGTCAACATTTAACTTTGGCGATCTTGGACCAACCCGACATCTCCTCCACACAGGAAGGCAAAACAACTATAGTCTCTTAACAGACTTTTAACCCTTTTCAACCTCACCCATGACCACCACGCTTCCGAATAGTAGTCAATAGCAAAGCTCCGCGCCCCGTCAGTCGAAATAGAGCAAAACAAACCCATGATGGCCGCTTCTTGGATTAAGCCATGCACCATTAGGACATATCTGCTTCCGTTTTGCTAACTCTCTTTCCCGAACTTGCTCTGCAAATCCTTTCCCTGCCCAGCAAGTGTCGACATGGAAGACACCCCTGCGACTTTTGACTCCATAAAGTTCCTACCGCATCGGGCACACAAACCATACATAATGTGTAACACCACGAGGACGCGTCAATTGACGTCCAGACACATAGCTACATTGGACACCAAATTAACCGCATGATCGCACTACTCCTTCCCATCAGAGAGAGCAACCCACTGATCATCACCACCACCAAATCCAATAATCGATTATTTGCAAGAGCTAGTCATCATCGTGTACCTTCAGCTCCGAAGACATCGACGTAATATCGACAGCCCTGATCAATAGTCACACCCTTATCCCGACTTCACTACAAACGAGATCATCATGGGGGTTTCTTACCTCTCCACGACTTCTCAATGGAAATGGAAACTCGTACATTGCTTCACTAACGGACGCACCATTAATGAGCAACTTGTCCACACCTTCTGACCCCCACGGCTCCGTGCGCAACCCACATCACTAAATCCAAGTCGAAAGTTCGCTAGTGCATCATCCTATACAGGTTTTCTCAGAAACCGCTTGATGAGAGCTCTTCACTCCCTAGCCAACACCAGCTAAGCGAGCCCCAGTAACATGACCAAGCGCTTGTAATAACAATGGACTGTCCCGACCCATCTTGTCTAATAATGATAATCGAGTAACATCCTGCTGACTTCCTGTCAACATGAAACTTTATATATCCGGGTTATAAATTCTCTCTCTACTCCCTTTAGAGGCCTCTCCATGTCCATTCTAGATCCTTCCTTTCATTCCCCATTTGACCGATTTGGAGCTTGAAGGAAATTAACCTTTCTTTAGCCCACGCGCACCTACAGACCTCTCCTTCCATCATCATTCACCTGTACCCTTCCTACCATGGAAAAGGCACCTATCTAACCCTCGAGAATATAGAACACTCGTCCAACGGATTAGGCATTAACATGCACATTTAACTGCCATTGGCTTGAACTTCCCAATAAACTGCTTGTCT
>SNQN01000297.1:20117-36078 GCA_008642245.1 Bassia scoparia
AGATACAATACATCTTTACCAACTGCAACTACTTTTGTCCAGTTCGTGTCACCTTGATAGTTTTTATCGTGCCCGCACTGTTACTACTACTAAGGAAACCAAACACCCAACAATGCGAAGTGGTCAAGCAGTAACTCCAGATGTCTAGGAGTATATCCAAGTCATCTTCCATCTGTTGCTGTAATCTAGCTTCCTATGGATAGAGCATGCACTAGGAACAATTGCTTCATAGTATCAAGAGCTCAAAACGCAATGCACACAACAACAGCATCCCCCCAGTAGTACTTATATATGCCTTTTGATACTGGATTGCATTTGTCCCAAATAACACACAACAAACACATAACAAAGAATAAAGAGACTTCCAATTTATTAAGAATCCCTTTTCTCATGTAATTTACTATCTATCTCTTCTCTCAATTTTCCTTTGTTTGAATAAGAATAGTTAGAGATAATAATTAAAAATTCAATCTTATATCTCAAAATAAGTATAACAACGATACAATCCAAAGTTACAAATAAACTCTATAAAAAAAATAAACATTAAAAACCAATTTCTATTTTTTATTTTTGCTGATGTGCGCTGATAGACCTGCCATTCTTTTTAGCTTCATATCTTCGCTTCCTCTGGTTCAGTACAACCTTTAATTCACCCTCCAATTCCAGTGTTTAATAAAAAACCTTACATGTACTCTTCGTGTTCTCTCATGCTTTGCCTGCTTCACAATAATCATCTTCAAGGCAATACTGTTGTCTTATGTTTCCTTCTCTCAATCTGACTAAACAAAGACTAAAAACCTAGATAATTAAGGGCTTGTTTGTCTCACTTGTTTTTCCCAAAATAGAGGATAAAATAGGACGCGCTAAAAGGAAGGGAAGGGATGAACATTAACAGTCTGAAACACAGAGTTTTTTTTGTTTTAATCAGTATGATCATTGTACTACACACTATCATCATTCCACTTGAATTCTTTTTCTTATCAAGTATCATTTAACTTTGGTTGTCATATACCTGTGGTTCCAATCCTCACACATTATATAGAGAATTAGAGGAGGAGATATGGGAAAATAGTAGAATCAACAAACAAAACAGGGCAAATTCGGTGACACCCACTTCTTTCTTTTTCTTTTCTTTTCTTTTCTAAATGCCTTTTTTATATGTATTGGCATTTTGTCATTGGTAATTGATTTTTGGGGAACTACCACTACTGTCTAAAATACTCACTCACAGTAACAACATCGGTTACACACTATTTGGTGATGATGGGTGCGTATTCTGGGAGTGTTTGGTTTGATTGATTTGTTGATGAGTAGAGGGTAATCAGTGATCATAATGATGATGATGATTGATGGTAGAATTATTATTATTTTTATATGGGTGCTTTCTTTGTTTTCGGCCCTAAAAACAGAGATCTTTAGGCTGGTATTAGAAGCTGCAATAAATGGTTTGGTGAATAGCTTCTCAATCTGACCTCGGTAAACAAGACAATATATTATAGCTATGTATACAATTTGCATTTTGTAGGTGAGGTGTAGCAATAATCAAATATTATGATTAAGAATTTGCGAAAACGAGCTCCTCGTACGCCGAATATTCAGTGATTAAATGGCGGCAAAACTTCGCCTTTTAAGCTCGCAACCCTACCATGCCAGATGCGCAGCATGACAAGAGGCTGGAACCTGAACAAAAGCTCTTTTATTTTATGTTATGTTGTGTTGTGTTATTGTGCAAATGCAATCCAGCTATCAAAAGGCATATACTGTACTACTATGCTGTTGTTGTTTGCATTGCCTCTTGAGTCTTGATATAAGACAATTTGTCTCCTAGCTGCATCTCTATCCATGAATATTACACWAGTGGAAAACTTGTCTTCCTACATTTATTACTCTTCACTTCTTTTGGGGTGTTTGGTTTCCTTGTATATAACATGGGCAAAAACTATCAAGTACAACTGTACAAGTATCTTGGTAAAGATTATTCATGTGTTAAAATCAACCGATTGTCGTTTCCATGGGAGTAGTCCACTAAGCTTATATGATAATTGATATCTAGGTTACTTGTGCTCTCGATGTTACTATTTACTCGCTTGAAAGTCTCTCAAACATGTTTTATATATATGCTCGGCTTTTTTTCTCCGCCTAAAATAGGATATAATTTTGAGTGTACATGTTAATAGCATGCTGAAATATAGTTCCAATTTTATAATCAAGTTTGTAATCCATGATAAATGGAAAAATAAATTAAAGGGGTAACACGATGCATATTGACGTCTTTATAAGATGAGAGTTCAAAATAAAGTCCCGCCACAAATCCGTAAGATGGTTTGGGGTAAGACTTTTCTTGCCATTTTGATAAAAAGTTGATCATCATAATTGAACTTATGACCTCACAGTCACACAATAACACCTTAACGACTCGACCGATTCACAAGGATGCATGGGGCAACCTTTTCCCCTTGTCACTCTAATAAGAGGCCGATCTCAGTACTCAAACTCATGACCTTAGAGTCACACAATAAAACCTTAATCGGTGCCCTGATGCTCCGATCCCCTTCAAATTGATGAGAAACGAATTGAAAAAGAAAAATGGAATTACAAAAGTAAAATGTAATAGAAGTCCTATCAATATCATTGTTGTAATGGGAAAAATACAATAATGTGAAAGAAAGGGAGAGGAGGGACGAGGGGGTTTACGAGAGAGAGAAGAGTCACATGGGGAGCTGACAATGCATGTGGGGTCTTRCAACTTACATTATTTTTTAATATTAAAATAATAAGATTAAAATAAAATAAAATAAAAAGTAAAAAAAGAAGTRGGGTGGGGCCCATTTTATTTTATGTTGTGTTTGATAGTGAGAGTGAGACCCATCCACCAACGCCCCCCATGTGAGTGATGCCACCCCCCATTATAACCCAAACAAATTCATGACTTATACCCGTAGGGCGTAGGCTCCACTCTCTCTCTTCCATCTCTTTCTTCTCCAATGCTACGATAAGACCATACTTTTACTACTCACTCCGTTRCAAATAATTGAATTAGGGGGATTTTCTAGACAAAATTTRTTAATTGTAGATAAGGGTATATGATTAGAATAAAGTAAGAGAGAGAAAAAGAATAAAGTAATGAATGGGTATAAGATTARGAAAAAGTAAGAGAGGAAATGAATAAAATAATGAGTTGGTGTAAGATTAGGGAAAAGTAAGAGAGAGAAAAGTATTGGAAAAGTGAATAAAGTAGAAAAAAAGTTACTAAAAATGGAAAAAGACGGAATTGTTTCAAGTAATATGTAACAACCATTTATGGAAACTGTTTCAAGTAATACGTAACGGAGGGAGTATTTCGTATGTATCATTTTAATCGCAACAAACTCACTTGACGGATTTTTAGGCATAATTTTCAAAGTATAATTAAATCATGTAATTAATATAAGGAATTTTATCCTATATACCCCGTGTTTTAACCTATTAATTCACATATCCCTGTGTTTTTGGAAATGTACGAGCTACTCCGAACGTCGTTAATTCAAGCAACCATTTAACCCCTAACCCCAATGCCACAATCAACTACCACCCAGAGCTACTCGGTGACCAACCGCAACCMWGARTTGTTTCTCCACCACCACCAAGCCCAACTGAAGGTTCTGTAGTACTGGGGGGTGAATTGAGTAAACTAGCTCTTAGCCAATTTTTCTTTCTTTTCGGATTATGAGTGAGAAACCAGTTGGGCTGGTTCATGTAAGCAGCGGAATAAAAGCAAAGTAATAAAAAACACACAAGATTTAACGAGGTTCACCCAACTATGGGCTACGTCCTCCTATCCTATGTTCTTTTATTAATCTACTYCGAAAAACAAAGAACACACTCTATGATGTTTCCCTACTCCGGGAACCAGCACACCCCACACTCAACTCTGARTGTGCACTCGACTTACACTCGTAAGTCCAATTGTGTTTAACTCACAAACACTCACCTGACTTTCAACCCCTCTGTTCGTTGAATGCCTTAACAATATCAAAGTTTCTCTCTTTTGAATTTACTTCTAAAAAGCTAGTAAGAGAATTGTTATGCTCGATTGATACTCTTGTATATGACTTGAAGTAGAGTTTTGTGCTTAAGTGTTTTTCTCTCAAAAATACTCTTTTTGACCGTGGAGAGAGATATGGAATATATGAATTTAGACGAGTATATATATGCATGGAAACCTAAACCCTARTTACCATAAAATCACACAACTTGTCGGTCAAGGCAAGATGTGATTTTATGGAAAGTATTTATCTTGTTTGATTTAATCACAAAGATAGAATCAACAARATAAATACTCTTAGGATTAAGGTAACCACAAWATATTCTCATCTATTTTCCAACTGCTTAGAATATTTTAAAAACAAATCTTTGAAAAATATTTTAGGAAAATCTTTTTCAAATCCGCAGCTATTATATTCCACGCAGAGACCCAACTGGTTCCCTAGGATGAGTATGTTATGAATTCTGTTTAAGACTTGGACCAGAATTCATAACATAACTCAAAACACTTAGAAGCACTTATAATGCCCTTACAAACAAATCATACTACGGAGCACATTACATGAAAAACTAGATTTAAACTCTTAGGAACTAATTCTTCTATTTTTMATGTAATCTTCAAGACTTTGAGGCTTCCTTGAATTCTTCAATTTAATAGCAACACTTCTTTCTTCGAATGACTTCGAAAGGCTTCCATGCTTTAAGTCTTGGAATCAACTCAATACTGCACATGTACATGGTTAATGTACAATAAAGGGTATATTAAACTACTTTTCAGTTAGCAGTCTAGAAACAGCTCTTACTGTTCCCCACCAATTATTCATTCAGTTGTTCCTGTAATGAGACAAGTTAGTTTTCAATATAAAACACATATAAGTTTAACCGTTAAGGAAACAATATTCTCTAATAGCTGGTTTCCCCGCGAAGCTACATCTAGGCAAAGTATCCTGTTCTTGAAGCTTTTGTCATCACTCAAACTTAAGGGACCTCACACCACCACCAAAACTCGAAGCACCACGCATGCAGCCGACCTTCTTCGATTTTTTCCGATTTCTTCCTTCGTTTTTGTTTGAATTATTGATTTATTGTTGTTGTTGTTGTTGTTCTTCTTGCTTCTGCTTCTTACTTTTTTACTTTCTATTTCTTTCTCTGCTTGATTCTTTCCTTCATATCTCTGTTCTTTCTTGACTATTCTCTGAGCTATGCCTCTTACATGTGCATACGGTGAAATGATTAATCTATTACAGACTACTATACACATTCTCTTTCTGCTGATACACTTTTCCATCATCTCTTATTACTATCAGGACTTTCCTTAACTTATCATTCTTCTGTAAGTCTGTAACCGTAGTACCTCTTCTTCTTCTTCTTCTTCTTCTTCATCCTTCGTCTTTCTTTATACTTTCCTTCTTCTTTTTTCTCATTATTGATATTCATCACTCTTATCTTAATTTCTAAGCTATCTTTGCTTCTAATTCCATTTCTTGAACACTACTAAATTATAACATCTACATCTCTGATGGTACACCTATCGTTAACCTGAGAAATGTATCAGCATACCTTATAACAAGTGAAATAACATCGTAGGCTCTCTGCTCATTTGGGCAAGATCTTTCTATCACATCAAGCATTCATTCTTCTTTCTCTGAGCTCAGTCAAAATTGCCTAATAGCCTCACCAAATTTCGGTGGTTTGAAGCTTCGCTTATTACATATGCGACCCTCTTCCTTGAAGTCTCTCTTGTGCTGCACCTCTACCAAGGTAACCTTGGACATCCTCTTGACGGCACATCTTTTTTGCCCGTTTTGATTCAGGGTACCTGTTCGTACAAATAATTATCGATCCAGTAGCTTATCATTATTTTCACGGAAATATCCAATATAATATATAACTGACGAGGCTAGCTGAGGTATATTAACTCACACGTTGACTAATCAATCTCGCAATGTCGTGTTGGAGTTTTTCCTCCGATTGTAATCACACTTTCTGGATGCGCACTCTCTCAGAATGCTTCCGTCCACTTATGAGAATTTGAAAGTAGATCGAGTATTGTTTGGCTATTACAAATAGATCTTACCTCATTGTAAACGCTGAACCGCAACCCCTTTCGCCCATGTTTACTTCATCTCCATACTGTAAATATTATTTGTGTCGTCTGCATTTTGAAGTTCGTTGAGAATATCTCTCTTATGTTGCAGATTGTCTCAATCTTACAGTTTCCTAATATCTATCATTCGCCTATTTCAAGTCATAATCACTTAACTACTTCTACTATCTTACTTCCATCCATCCCATATTCTGGGTGATAAATAAGAGCTATGCTTGACGTTCATGCTCTTTTAACACCTCCAATTTAATTGGTCGCATTTGTATATCACTCATTGTCTTCACATTCTCCCCTCTTGAATTCTCCCTCCTAAATTATCTTCTCTTCCGCGTGACAACAACTTTTTACTTACCTCAATCTAGTAACCTATTTCGTTGTGTTAATCTCTGCTTTGAAAAGTTCTCTAATTATATCTTCTTACATCTTTATTTTTTTTTTCGGCTATAAAAAACCTCTCTCTTATACTTCCTGCCTTTCCTTTTCACCTATTAATTACACTCTCTATTATCTTTCACCTTCTCCTCTATCTTACGTTCTTTCTCATTGACATAAAGTGCTAGTGCACGCTCTCTCTGTCTCGCAGCTGCGCTCGCGTCTATCTCACTGTGACATGGAGAGTATCTAAATAATAAACATAATTACATATATCTGTTCTGCTCATATTTTCTGCATTTTTAGACTTTATTCTTAATACCCGATTCCTCCTAAAGATATCCAACTTATGTGGTACGTACAATGTGTGTGTTTTCTCTGTCTCTCGAGCGATAGGTAGTCAGCCCTGTCTCCTCTGCTCTTCTCTTTTCTCTCGTTCGCTCGTTCCCTCTCTCCTCTGTTCTCCCTTTCTCTTCTCCTCTCTTGCTTCTCCTCGTTTCGCTCTCTTCTTAGCTCTTACTCTTCCTCTTTCTGGCTCTTCTCTCCTCTCTTCTCTCCTCTCCTTCTCTCGTGCTTCATTCTCTTTCTCTTCTCTTCTCTGCTCTCTCTCTCCTTCTTCTCTGTGTTTTTTTTTGCTTTCTTCCTCTGTCTGGTTCTACTTGCTCCTCTGTCTTCTTATCAACGTGTCTTCGCTCCTCGTTCACTCTCTCACCTTCTCTACATTTTTCTTGTCTCTCTCTTTCTTTTCTCTCTGCTTCGCTTTCTCTGCTTCTGTCTCTTCCTCCTTACTTCTTCTCTTACTTCTTCTTCTTCCTTCTTCTTCCTCTTCTCTTCCCTTCTCTCTTGTCTTCCTTTTCCTCTCTCTGTTCTTCTCTTTCTTCGTCACCCCTGTATTCTGTTCTGATGTCGCTCTTCTTCCTTCATCTCTTCTTCTTCTTCTTTTGCTTTTCCTTCTCCTTCTCTCTTCTTCTTCTTCTTCTTCTCTTCTTTCTCTTCTTCTTCTTCTTCTTTTTCTTTCTTCTTCTTCTTCTTCTTCTTCTTCTCCTTCTACTTATACTGGATGCGCTTACTCTTCTCCTCTCCTTCTCCTCCTCCTTCTTCTTTTCTCCTCCTTCTTCCGTGCCACCTCCTCTCTTCCTCCCTCTCGTCGCTCCTCTCTTATCTGTCCTCCTCTGTTTTTCTTTTCTCTTGCTGCCTTCTGTTATCTGCTTATTCTTTTCTTATCTGCTATCCTCCTCCTCCCCTCCTCCTCCTCCTTCACCACTCCTCTCCTCCCCTCCTCCTCCTTCTTCATTTTCATTTTGGTTGATTTTTTCACTTCGTAATTCCTGGTGCAGAAACATGTTCGCTCTTTTTTTTCTCTTTTTTTTTTCCACAATTTGGGGGTTGTGTATTGGTGGCTAGCTGAAGTTTCCTCTAGTAGGTGTGTATTTTCAGTTGGTTATTAGGGTGTAAGAAATAGGGTGACAGGGTGGTGATCTTCGTTGTCTTTTATGGGTGGTTCCATCTGGTTGAATTGGGATGGTGTGTCGGGCATGGCTGCAACTTGGGGTGGTGCGTATTTCGTGCTGGCTGCCAATTGTGGGTGAGTGGTCGCGTATTGGGGATTATCTTGCGTTATTGCGAATTAAGGCGATGGATTCATTTGATTTGGGTGCATGTGGTCGGGTTGCGGGCTGTGAATTGGGGTGGTCGGTTGGGTTATGGCTGGTAACACATCGTGTACATCATGAACTTAGTAGTTGGGGTTTGTGGTTCACTGGGTGGTTGGGGGGGGTTGCGTGTTGTGGTTATGATTATTATTTGTTAATAATTTGAAGTTAAAGAGGGGTTACAATTTAAATGGAATCAGTTTCTATTACAGATTACAAAGATTTCCGAGCAATAGGTAATTGGGTTATTTTGTGGCTAACAGTTCTAACTTTCAAAGGGTACACTCATATTTCCAAATAACACAGGGTTATAAATTAGGTTATTAGGTCAAAACTTAGGGTGGGTTAATGGGGATATACAATCCATTAATATAATAATTAAGCAAACGCTAATTCCAAAACCACCTAAACCCTCAAGCCACTATAACCCTTTCACCTTCAACCAACCACTAACGTAGAACCATCGATCCAATGACACCCCAAGCAGCGGCCACCCGTGCATCCGCAGCTACCTGCACCCTTAGGTTGCGCAAGGCAGCCGCATTCACGAGCCACCACACCAACACCCAATAACCGCATTGCTACAGCCGGACAAATCTGCTATCTTACCTTGCAATAATTTCACCACCAACCTACTTAAAATGAAAACCACAAATCACCCACAGTAAGTCCACACATGAGAACTCAAAACTACATCAACGAACACCCAACCTATCACAGCCCTAGACGCATTCTGGCGGTTACGTCACGACCACCTACTGGCGAACCAGACACCATTGGCAGATGGAACTACATGACCAGAAACGATCGAAGAAACCCCAATCGAACCACATCCAAATTCCAATCAAACCCACGCTGGTGAAAATACAATCGAACAAGTCAACGCGGGACACTGGCAATACGAAGACCACTTGTGACATAACTACGTGGCAAAATAAAGACGTGGACTCCTGTAGGTAGTTCCTCAATTTGGGCGGATTCATTTGGGGAATAGTTCTCGTGTTGACTTTTGTATCATTTACCATGGTCGAGCTCGGTCGTCGGCCGAGTGTGATGGGTGGTCGTGGTGGATTTGTGGGGTTGATTAGGATTTTGGGTCTCTTAGTAGTCGGGGATGGACGTATTTCGATTAAGGGTGGGTGGTTGTTGCTAGATGGGTTGTTGGTTGGTTGTTGTGGTTAAGGGGAAGGAAGGAGAATGGGCAGGTTGTTTGGAGCATTATTTTATGATTTCTGTTAATTTAAGGAGGTCGTTAGATGTATTAGTTTAGGAGTATGATGTTGTTTAGTGGTTAGCTTATCATGTTTTTAACATTTATTTTATATAGATAGCAGAAGAAGACATTTCAAAGCCCAAAACTTACCGCAATGGGGAAACAAAAAGTTTGTTGCAATTAATATGATCATTTCCGATTTTGGCGTAAATGGTCGCAATGAAAATGATACATTGAGGAAGTATTTGCGGCATTGGTAAATTTGTTTGCCTTTAATCTTTTGCGTCTTTGGTAATTAAACTTGGAGTCATTTGTTACGTTAATTTAACAGACGGAAGCGGAAATCCGATTAGAAACTAAAATCAAATTGTTGTATTTAGTAAACGTAAAATTCAGGGATTTGGTCTACCAGATGAACTGATTTAGAAATGACGAATTGAATTTCAATCTGACTAGAGAAGGAAATTAGGAACATTAAGATTGATAGTAATTACGGATCCTTAGTAACTAATTTTTTACTCCATGTCTTATGGCACGAGTTGACATTTTCGGTCTTCTCGATATATACTTTTATCTTTTGTATACACATCTTTAGAGGTAGTGAAACTAAATCAGCAACATGTGGTGAGATCAAGTATGTAGGAGAAAATAAATAAGGGAAAACAAACGTTTTAGAAGAGGAATTATCATGGTGTCTTTTAAACCATAGAATAAATTAGTAGTTTCATTTGGTCAATATCTTAGGTTATTTTTTAAAGAGTGAAATATTGTTTTATTTTTTCGCGGTTCTCTGCACTTTGAAAAATACCTTAGCATAGAAATATAATAAAAGTGAGTTAGAGATTTGTTCCACCATAAAATGCCAGAACTTGATAGAATTGAATATGAAGAACCAAATATTAGTTGCATGAAAGAACTATATGTATTGGACTTGTAACAATGTAGATGAGAGGATTGGGTGATAGCTGTGTTTCTGCTGAGGAACTGGCAGGGGTTCAGAGATGGTTCATATCGTGGTCAAACTTTGGATTTGCAGCCGAAAGGTTGTTGTATTTACTTGGACTAATACACGTCTGGAGGGCGACCAGTGTTTCACGAAAAATTGACAGTCAATTGTGGTGAACTCAGCCCGAATTGGATGATTTCAGAGCTTATGACCCTTTTTCTCCTAGAAGGTCTCATGGACCATTGCCCTTGTATTGTTCAATTTGATCAGCAAAGTACTTCACTCAAAAAGTGTTTTAATTTTCTAATGCTTGGGTCAACCATCCCGACTTCCTCAATATGGTGGAAAAAAGGCAAAGTGTTTTGATTCATGAGTCCCCGATGTATAGAGTGTGCAGGAAGCTCAAATTATTGAAGCAAGACTTAAGGAAGTTAAATGGTATGCATTTTAATGACTTGAAAGCTAAGAAAGTGAAGGCTCAAAGAGAGTTGGCTCATGCTCAGACCTGGTTCCATAAGTTTCCTCGAGTTCCTTTATTGCAAGGACTGGAAAGAAAAGCTAGAGAGGAGTTTATCCCTTTTAAAAAGGCTCATGATCAATCTGTTAGATGAAGAGCAAAGGTCCATTGGTTGCAGTTTGGGGATGAAAACTCCAGGGTGTTCCATCAAGTAATTAAAATGAGAACCTACTAGAATAGAGTACATCAAATGGCAGATAGGGAGGGTAATATCCAACACTCTCTAAAGCTTTTGAAGACTTTTATTGTTCTCTACTTGGCCAAGAACATCCAGTTCTTCCTATCAACCTAGAGATAATAGCTCATGGAAAGGTGCTCACTGAAGCTCAAGCTCAGATGTTATGTGCTGATTTCACCCTAGAAGATGCTAAAAAAACTATATTTTCCATCAATGATATGAAGGCCCCTGGGCCTAATGGTTATGGAAGCAAATTCTTCAAATCTTCTTGGTCTATCATTGGAGAGGAGGCCAACTCTGCAGTGTTAGATTTTTTTTTTTACTCTGACTCCCTGCTCAAGCAAATCAATGCTAGTAAGCTCACTCTCATCCCTAAGGTTTCTCACCCTAGGAATATATGTAGGCCAATAACATGTTGTAATACACTTTATATGTACATAACTAAATTGATCTCACAAAGGCTGAGTTTAGTTCTTCCTCGCATCATTAATGAAGTTCAGGAAGACTTTATCCAAGGTAGGTATATTGTAGATAATATTTGTATTGTGCAGGATATTGTGCATAAGTATGGTAGATAACATAACCCTCCTAGTTGTCTAATTAAAATTAACATTAGGAAGGCATATGATTCCGTCAATTGGAAATTTCGTGAAAGCATGCTATTGGCTCTAGGTTCCCTAATAAGTTCACAGGTTAGGTTATGGAGTGTGTTTCCTCTCCTTATTTCTCAATCTCAATAAATGGCAATGCTCATGGTTTTTTTCTGGCAGGCAAGGACTGAGGTAAGAAGGCCCAATGTCTTCCCCTTTTATTTGTAATATGTATGGATTACCTTTCCGGGTTGATGATTAAAGTTACGTTGGTGATCAACAGAACTTCCACTTTCACACAAGATGCAAAATATTGAGGATGATTCACTTAATTTTTGTAGATGATTTATTATTGTTTTGCCATGGAGACATTGCTTCTATTATGTTGATGTTCAGGGCCCTTGCTACTTTTTCCTTAGCAACTGGCTTAGTTGCTAACATTGGGAAAACAACCTTTTATACCAGCAATATGAATGCGCAAGTAATTGAGCAAATTGGGGATCGGATTGGCTTTCATCAACATTTTATCCCTTTCAAGTACCTGGGAATCAGTATTTCTTTAAAAAATGATGTTCTATTCTGATTGCATGATCCTCACTGATAAAATAGTATTCCCTCCGTTACGTATTACTTGAAACATTTGAACTAAGGAGATTTTTTAGGCAAAATTTCTTAATTGTAGATAAGGATATATGCTTAGAATAAAGTAAGAGAGAGAAAAAGAATAAAGTAATGAGTGGGTATAAGATTAGAAAAAATTTAGAGAGAGAAAATGAATAAAGTAATTAGTTGGTGTAAGATTAAGAAAAGTAGTGGATCGGAAAAGTGAATGAAGTAGGAAAAAACTTACTAAAAATGGAAAAAGAGAGAATTGTTTCAAGTAATATGTAACACCAATTTATAGCAAATGTTTCAAGTAATACGTAATGGAGGAAATATTAAGAATAAGAACTTGGGGGACCAGGTCTCTCTCATATGCTGCAAGAGTTCAACTTGTGAACTCTGTCATACTCGCTCTACACTCTTATTGGGCTACTATATTCCTAATTCTCAAGAAAGAGTATTGAATGCTATCACAACAATATGTAGGAACTTCTTGTGGACAGGTGACCCTCATAATCATTATGGTAGTATGGTAGCTTGGGATTTCATTTGCAGACCCAAGGGTCAAGGTGGTTTGGGTGTGAAAGAGTGCCAGGCATGGAATATGATTCTTTTGGCTAAGTATATATGGCATATAACACTGAGGAAGAAATCCTTGTGGATCAAGTGGGTGGACCATGTCTATCTAAAGGGTGGTGATTGGTGGACTTATCAAGTTACATCTAATGTTAGTTGGTGCTGGAAGGAGATTTGCAAGGTGAAAGATGCAATCACAGATGGTTTTGCTGGAAGAAAGTGGTTGGCAGCTCCTAACCATAAGTACTCTGTCTCTTATAGGTATCAATGGTTGAGGAAGGATATGCCTAAAGTATGGTGGGCTCAGTGGATTTAGTGCAGGTGGTTTGTACCTAAGCACTCTTTTATAGCATAACTAATAAATAGTACTCAAAAAGCTCAAAAACTAAAGACGAGTTGATGAGAATAGGTGTCCATGGTAAATCTCAATATGTACTCTGTAAGTGGAGGAAAAATCCCGTGATCATCTTTTCTTCAAATGTTGTTATAGCCAGAAATGCTTGGATTTATGGAAATCAAGGCTCAATATCCAAGTTGTGTGGCAGGATATGCATATGGGTGGGAAATGGTGTGTTAAAAGAACCCAAGGTGTAGCAAAAAGGAAATTTATTCAGTCTTGTCTACACGGTCTCATCTATCATGTATGGCAGTAGAGGAATAATGCTTTGTGAAATGGTTGTGTCATTGACCCAATAATTGTTATTGGCAATGTAATTGCTGATGTAAAAATGAGCAGGCTTGTGGCAAAATGCTAAGATGTCCAGGGATTGTAGATTGTATATAGATAATAGATGATGTGGTAAGATTATTGCTGCAAATGATTAGTCACAGGATGATACCCTTCCTAGAAGGTGCCCTTTCATAGAACAATGATGCTTATAGCAATGATCCTAATTTAGTTGTTGTTTTTGGAGTTTGTTTTTGCCTTTTGAATGTACAAAACTTTGATACTTAATGAAATTACTTACATTCTTTCAATAAAAAAAGATTAATAATTTATGAGTTAGAAATTTGAACAGATCATGGAAGACAATAAAGATATGCTTAAATGTTGAAGTTAGAAGAAATAATTGAAGATGACATATCATTAAGATAAAGAGAATTGATGTGTCCTGATTTGTGAGTACAAGAAGGAAAGATTTGTGACAATAGTGATTTGTCATGCATCAAATGTGTGTTTAAGGGAAAGAGTTTTATTATACTAGCTAGGTAAAAATATGCGAGAAAAGTGTGAGGAAAACATTGAGCCATTTGTTTAGAAAAATACTTGTTGTGCTTCACAAAGTTTATGTACTTTCTTTGTTTTTTATACTATTAATTTACAACCTTTTAATTAGGGTTCGTTTACATTAATTGAAAAGCTCCTCCTTCTCTTCTTCTCTTCTTCTCTGCTCCTTCTCCTTCTCTTCTTCTTCCCTCCTCTTTCCGTCTCTCTCTTTTCTCCCCTTTTACTTCATTCATACCTTTTCTCTTCCTCTACCCACACTTCTTGCTTCTTTTCCTCCTTCTTCCTTCTCCCTTCTCTCTCACTCTCTTTCTTAACCCCTGTCCTCCCTCCTCTTCCCCTCTCTTCTTCCTCCTCCTCCATCTAAACTAGCCGCAACTGTCCTCCTTACTTCCCATCCTTCCTCTCCAGGATCTAATCTCGCGCGGGTGACATCTAAAGTCCCACTCTTCCCTGACGCTCTTCCCCCTCTTCTATCTATGTCACTACACCGGCCCCTATTCAACACTCACCTTCCGAACCGTCCCTCCTCCTCCTTCCTTACTCTCTTCTGTCTTCTCTTCTTCTCTCTTCTCTTCTCCCTTCTTCTTACTCTTCCTTGTTCGATAAACAGAGAATACACAGGTTTGTAGCCCGCTCTTCCACCGTTCCTAATAATAGCTGGTCTTATCCTCTCTTCTTCTTCTCTTCTTCTCTTCTTTTTCTTCTTCTTTCTTCTTCTTCTTCCTCTTCTTATCTTCCTTCTTCTTCTTTCTTCTTGTCTTCTTCTTTTCTGTCTTCTTACTCATCTTCTCTTCTCTCTTCTGCTCTTTCCGCTCCTTCTTCTTCTTTTCTTCTTCTTCTTCGTTTCTTCTTCTTCTTTCTTCTTCTCCTTCTTCTTCTATCTTCTTCTTCTCTCTTCTCCTTCTCTCTTCTCCTTCTCCTTCTCTTCCTCCTCCCTTTCCTTCTTCTACTTCTTCTCCTTCTTCCTCCTTCTCCATTTCTCCTCTCCTTCCCTGCTTTCTCCTTCTTCTCTTCTCCTTCGCCTTCTTTCCTTCTCCTCACTCCTTTTCCTTGCCCTTCTCCTTCATCCTCCTCCTCTTCTCCTTCTTCTCCTCCTTCTTCTCCTCCTCCTCTCTCTCCTCTCCTTCTTCTCCTCCTCCTCCTTCTTCTCTCCTCCTCCATGCTTCTCTCCTCCTCCTCCTCCCTCTCTCCTCCTCCTCCTTCTCTCCTCCTCTCTTTTCTCCTCCTCTCCTTCTTCTCCTCCTCCTTCCTTTCCTTCTCCACTCCTCCTGCTTCTGTCTCCTCCTACCTCCTTCTTCTTCTCTCCTTTCTCTTCCTTCTTCTTCTTTCATTCTCCCTTCTTCTCTCTCTTTTTTTCTTCTTCTTCTTTCTTCTTCTTCTATCTTTCTTTCTTCTTCTTTTCTTTCTTCTTCTTCTTCTTCTTCTTCTTCTTTCTTCTTCTTCTTCTTCTTCTTCCTTCTTCTTCTTCTCTTCTTCTTCTTCTCTTCTTTCTCTCTGTTCTTTCTTCTTCCTTCTTCTTCTTCTTCTTCTTCTTCTTCTTCTTCTTCTTTTTCTTCTTCTTCTTCTCTCTTCTTCTTCTTCTTCTTCTTCTTCTTCTTCTTCTTCTTCTTCTTCTTCTTCTTTCTTCTTTTTCTCTTCTTCTTCTTCTTCTTCTTCTTCTTCTTCTTCTTCTTCTTTCTTCTTCTCTTTTCTTCTTTACTCCTCCTCCTTCTCTCCTTCCTTCTCCTTCTCCTTCTCCTTCTGCTTTTCTGCTTCTTCTCCTCCTCCTCTCCGTCCCTCAAACCACCACCTCCTCCTCCTCCCTCCTCCTCCTCCTCTTCCATTTTCATTTTTGCTTCGATTTTCACTTCGTAATTCTGTGCAAACAATGTTCTCTTTTTTCTTTTTTTCCAAATTTGGGGGTTGTGATTGGTGGCTCTGCGAATTCCCTCTAGTGGTGTGAATTCGGTGGTGTGG
>SNQN01000297.1:37336-59636 GCA_008642245.1 Bassia scoparia
ATTAGGGTGTAAGAAATAGGAGCTGAAGGTGTGATTTTCGTTGTCTTTATGGGTGGTTCATGGTTGAATTGGGTGGTGTGTCGGGCTGGCTGCAACTTGGGGTGGTGGTGCGTTGGCCTGGCTGCAAATTGGGGTAGTGGTGCGTTGGGCTGGTTATTGCGAATAAGGGCGATGGTTCATTGATGGGGCAGTGGTGGGTTGGGYTGTGAATTGGGGTGGTGGTGGGTTGATGGCTGGATAACAACATCGTACACATGAAGCTTAGTGTTGGGGTTTGTGGTTCATGGTGGTTGGGGTGGTGTTGTGTTATGATTATTTGTTAATAATTAAGATTAAAGGGGTTAAATTTAAYGGAATCAGTTTCTATTAAAGATAACAAAATTTCGGCATAGTAATGGTATTTTGGCTAACAGTTCTAACTTCAAGGGTACCTCATACATTTCCAAAAATACAGGGTTATATCGGTTATTAGGTCAAAACTCAGGGGTATATGGGATAAAATCCATTAATATAATTAAGCCAACCTAATCCAAACCCAACCTAAACCCTCAACCACCATAACCCTTTCACCTTCAACCCAAACCACYACGTAGACCATCGATCCACCCACCAAGCAGACCACCGTGCCACCCACCATGCACCACTTAGGTTGCGCAACCCATCACAGACCACCACACCACCCAATACCCATCACGCRGACAAATCTGCTCTACTTGCATAATTTCCACCACCATTAAACCTAAACCACAAATCACCCCACCAGTAAGCCCCAACCACCCATGAACTCAAAACTACATCACGAACCACCCCACCATCAAGCCCTAACCATTCGCGGATCACGACCACCTGCGAACACAMCATTGCAATCGAACCATGACCAAACTCGAAAACCCCAATCGAACCACATCCAAATTCCAATCAAACCACCTGTGAAAATACTAATCGAACAACAAYCGAACTGCAATCGAACCACTTGTGACAACACCTAGCAAAATACAAACGTGAACCTCCTAGGTAGATCTCAATTGGGCGATTCATTGKGAAYGTTCTCGTTGACTTTTGTCATCRTTTACATGGTCGACGTCGTCGCCGAGTAGTGATGGTGGTCGTGGTGGTTTGTGGGGTTCGATTAGGATTTTGGTCTCGGTAGTGGGTGGGATTCGATTAGGGTGGTGGTGTTGCTAGGGGTTGTTGGTGGTTGTTGTGGTTTAGGGAAGGAGAATGGGCAGGTTAGGTTTGGGATTATTTTATGTTTAGGCTGTTAATTAAATTAGATTATAGGAGTATRATGTTGTTTAGGTTAGCTTTATCATGTTTTTAATTTATTTTAGTAAGGATAGAAGAGACATTTCAAAGCCCAAAACTTACCTAATGAGGAAACAAAAAGTTTGTTGCAATTAATATGATATTTCCATTTTGGGTAATTGTCGCAATTGAAATGATACAGAGGAAGTATTTCGCATTGTATTTGTTGCCTTTACCTTTTGGTCTTTGGTAATACTTGGAGTCTTTTTACGTTAATTTAAAACAACGGAAACGAAATCGATTAGAACTAAAATSAATTGTTTATTAGAGAAGTAAATTAGGATTTGTGCTAACYTGAACTRATTAGAAATGAAATGAATTGTTCATGACAGAAGGAAATTAGAAATTAAGTTGAAGTAAATAGGATCCTAGTAACTAGATTTTTTACCCATGTAATGCACGAGTGACATTCTYGTCTTCTCGATTATACTTTATCTTTTGTATAATTTTAGAGGTAGTGAATAAAATCACAACATGTGGAGATCAAATGTAGGAAAATAATAAGGGAAAAACAAACGTTTTAAGGAAATTATCATGTGTCTTTTAACATGAATAATAGTAGTTTCCTATTTGTCATATCTTAGGTTATTTTTAAGAAGTGAAAAATATTGTTTTATTTTTCGGTTCTCCTTTGAAAATACTAAGCATAGATATAAATATAAAATGAGTTAGAGATTTTGTTCCAAACACTATAAAGACGAACTTGATAAATTGAATATGAAGAAAACCAATATTGTTGCAAACACTATAAGTATTTGGAGACTTTAACAATGTAGATGAGAGGATTGGGTCACCTGTGTTTTCTGCTGAGACTGMAGGGTTTCAGAGATGTGTTCATATGTGTCAACTTGTGGATTTGCACCACAAGGGTTGTGTATTTACTTGGACTAATAAGCAGTCTAGAGGGGACCAAGTGTTCACAAAAATTGACAGATCATTGGTGAACTCAGCCCGAATTGATGATTTCCAGGATGCTATGACCCTTTTTCTCCTAGAAGGTCTCATGGACCATTGCCCTTGTATTGTTCAATTTGATCAGCAAAGTACTTCACTCAAAAAGAGTTTTATTATACTAGCTAGGTAAAAATATGCGAGAAAAGTGTGAGGAAAACATTGAGCCATTTGTTTAGAAAAACACTTGTTGTGCTTCACAAAGTTTATGTACTTTCTTTGTTTTTTATACTATTAATTTACAACCTTTTAATTAGGGTTCGTTTACATTAATTGAAAAAAGTCGAACTGAGCYGAATTGAATGGAGTTGGATTGAACTGAACTAAATAGAGCTAGAATATTTAACTTTGGATTCATATTAATTTAGGGATTAATATTCAACTATTTAATTATTTAATCTTGAGATTAATATTTAACTATTAGTTCTGTATATCTTGGAATTCATATTTAACTTAAGGTTGATATTAATCTTGGCATGAGTATTTGACAATTTAATTTTGGGATTAATATTTAACTTAGGGTTAAGGATATATCTTGGGATCAATATATAACTACTCCCTTCGTCTCGTAATTCTTGCAACTCTTGGTATTATTTGTGAGAGATAAAATATTCAATTGCCACGAGAATTGTGAGACGGAGGTAGTATTTAACTTAGAGTTAATCAAACGAAACTCACATGACTATATTTATTCTTAGTTTCTTACATATACATTAATAATTATTATTCACAAGATTATCTTCACTTGTGAACAGTTAAAAACACAACTAGCATGACTTTGGTGCAATAGAGGGCGTACTTTATTTTGAACTTTCCTTTTAATTTGTACTCATGTTTTAAATTAGGAAGAAAATTGATTGATGAAAACTAAAATAGAGACAATTTAATGTTTGATGAAGGATAAATTAAGTCTTTCTATAAGGGGACACCATAACTTTCCTTAGGGGTGAAAATGAGCAGGTCCTGTTGTTCACGAACAATACAACATGGACTCGGATGCTAAATGCTATGACGCCAAAACTATACCTATTTTTTTTTAAAAAAAACAAGATGATAAGCCTTTTATGATTAAAATCCTTATAGAACATCGATATAATAGATCTTTTTTCGAATTATATAGGTATGTCATTTTTTCCGTGCTATTGCACGGGTTAAATCTAGTTATTATTTAAAAAAGGAAAATAAATGGAAGAAGAAAAAAGGAAAAAAAGAAACAAAAGGAAGAAGGAAAAGATGACATGTGTCATCATTTCCCTTCAAAATAAATTTATTAAATGTAGTAAATATATTTTAAAAAAAGGGGAAAAAAGAAAATTTACTCATAAGATAATAATTTATCTATTTTTGAAAAAAAGAAAGGAAAATAAGTGGAAAACATAAAAAAAAAGGAAGAAAGAAAAGATGACATGTGAATTAATTATTTTTAAAAAAGGAAAATAAGTGGAAAAAAAAGGGGAGAAGGAAAAGATGACATGTGTCATCATTTCCCTTCAAAACCATATTATTAAGTATTATATAGATTAGAGCATGCATGTTGGTTATAAAATATTGGAATGATAATGGTATGTTTTTTTTTTTTTTGATAATTTGAGAGACTTTTTATTCCATATGACTTGTGATAATGTCCACAAATTACATGCTAGGCTCAAGGCCACAATTCAACCGTACCAGAGAAATTACTAACAAAATATAATGGAAGATGAAGAAAATTACAACCAAGGATTGATAATGGTATGTATAACTGTATAAGCATAAACAATAAAAAGATGCTTATGTATATAATTGCACAAGGCTACATGGTAATATGATGTTACACAACTTGTACCATGCTGAAAAATTATAATGAAATYGGATAGAATGTGAGATATATACAAGGAAACACTAATAATATTTGAAGCTTTATAAACCAACATTCCCGTAATGAAGTTTTGGAAAAGAATATGGGTAAGAAATCTTATAAAAAGTAACACTTGATTTTTAGATTATTATTAGTGCGAGTTTACAAAATCCATATGTGAAACCCGATATAGTTAGGTCGTTCATCAAATTATAGATTYAGGGATGAYACCGAGAGAAAATTAGGACATAAAACTTCTTCAATAACAAAATAAATTCAACAATTAATAACTATTGTATGTGTAGTACGAAATATTCAATTATTACCTTTATTTTGTTATCGAAGAATTTCTCTTACAAAGTTACAATTGTAACCCCTTCCATTGTCAAAATAAACATGGGAATAGGGGTGTCAATTYGTGTTAAGGATACAATTTTGTGTTAATCCAAACAGATTTAGTTTATTTCGATTTATGTCTAGTGGGTTATTTTGACAGGTAGCCTAGTTYAGTTCTGTTCGGACCAATTTCGGTGACGAGCCAAACTATTTGCTTCTTTTCGAAAATAGTTCAGTTCGGTCTTATGACATTAGCAGGAGTGTCAAAATTAGTTYGATCCCAAATTGATTAGTGTGGATTGGGTTAACACCAACAAATTGAATGATTTGTAATTAGGTTATTTTGGGACCTTATTATTTTGTCGTGTTTTCCTATATCGCTCATATTTTTGAATGATTTCAATTGTTCTCTACTCCGTAATTAAATTCTTAAAAGGTTTATGTCTTCATGTTAGGTCTTTTCAAATTTGTCAATTTCTGTTTTTGGRTATTTTAAAGTAGCATTGTTTCGAATCTATATACTTACAATTAGACAAAATTGCAAGTTATTATAAAATTTGATAATATGGTTCAAATAGTTTAGGTTCATTTCAGTTTGGGTTGATAATAGTTTGGATTTATTTTAATTATGTAACAGGTTGATTACAATTCGGTTTCAGTTCAGGTTTGTCCATAGTATTAGCGGTTTTGTTAAAGGTCAATTTCAGTTCGGGCTACTTTTGTTTCAGTTTCAGTTTAGTTCAAGTTGGTATTTTCCAAGTTAGAAACAATTCAAGTCACTTTTAGTTTAGTTCATTTTCGGATTTATGAGTCACTTTCAATTGAGATTATTTTCGTTCAGATTGAAAATAGTTTAGTTAACCAACGACTTGCAACCCAAACTAATACCCCTCCTACATGARAATATAATCCCACGTATGATAAAGTGCACGAATGCAGGAATCTTTAAGACTCTGTGTATTGTATTTTTCTTTGGCGATGTGAAGAATTGATGCTTGTGTTTCACTTGGAGTTTAGTTTTAAAAGGCAACATGGAGGTTCAACACTCAACTTGATGGTTTTAAAGCAACTTCAAAAATTGCTTGCTTTGTGTTTTGCCTTTTGGTTTCTCTCAAATTGTTCCTTGGAAAATCATTATTAAACGCCTCTTCAATAGAAAACGATATCCGATGATCCAAGGTAAAAGACGATTGTTTTATCAAACAAAAAATAATTAACCACATATACCTCTTTACAACAAAACCATTGCAATGTAAATCATCATGAAACAAATATTCTATCATTTGCTAGAAATAATTTTGAACTATGAGAAAATATTTTTAGGATTCTAGTTGCCAAGGTTTCGAACAACAAGTTTAGAGGTTCTAATTTGTATTGTCTTMTAAAAAAAAGCAAAGCTCTTGTGTGAATAATTGCGAATCACCTTAAACAAAGAGTCTTAACATTATATATATAAACAAATACATAACAACCAACTACAATTATAGGAGTGTTCTTAGGCATAGTACTCTATTACACCCCTCAATATGTGCATGTTGGATTATAACAACTCAAAACGTTAACAAGACAATGCTTTAATAAAAATATCTGCAAGCTGAAGCTGACTTGGAATATACCAAAMTATAAGATCTCCATGAACAACACGTTCTCGAAAAAATCAATAATCAATATTAATATGTTTACTGCGATCATGTTGCATCAAATTAATAGACAAATAAGTAGCATAAATATTATCACAAAAAAGTTTGAAAGGWTGTTGAATTGTCAACACAACTTCAGCAAACATGGAACGAAGATGAAGAGCATCAGTTTCAGTTAAAGATTTGGAAATGGTAGGTTGTTTTTTGTTGCACCAAGAAAGATAGCATAATCAATCATGGAACAACAACTATCATGACAACTAACTCAATATGACAACAACAATGTGAGTAGTACGATGTTACTGCTCAAAATTACTTTGGTTGACTTTCATTGACTAACATTGACTTTAAAGGAGAAGAGTACTATTTCCTATCACACTCTAGTCTGGCGATCAAACATAAGCGCAAGGACGATAGGGTGGAAGTGACCTAGCATGGCCAACAACAACATTAAACATATATCTCTTCTTAGCACTTTACTGTTTTTCCTTAATTTCACTTGGCTGATGCACCGATTAGTTTGATACTTTCATTTCCAATTGTGTTATAATGGAGGTAATCACCGTCCTTTGTAATGCAGTTGTAGTTAGACTCTATCGGGTACTTTTTAATGGAAGGTTTTTGCATCTTTTATAAAACTTGTTTGCGCTAAACTTCAGTCTTATTCCACACTCTACATAATCTCCAAAGCTAACAACATTCTTCTATTCTTTGTCTACTTTCCTAGGAGCCTTTTACGTTAGCGAGGTTATCAATTATAACCAGTAATAAGAGGGGCAACACCCTAACGAACCAAAAACAATATTGAGAGTTTGACTTGTTGGTGAAGTRCAAAATTACCTCAACATTCGAGGAGCATCCAAAACTGAGAAACTAAATAAATCTGTTAACATATACTAAAGCAAACCCCACCCTTTCATATTTTCCCTCCAAAATTTCTCTCCTATCTCCACCTTATTATTTATTTTTATTAWGATTAATATTAAATTATTTATATTTATTATTGCTTCAATAATATAAGAAAGCATTTAATTAAGGTTAATCAATGTACTTTGAATGAAACTTTAAGAATTTATTGATTGGTGATATACYTATATGATTCTATTTATTATATTACTACRAATAAAACTTTATTATGAAATAATAAGAATTAAAAAAGATAAGTTTTTTATATTTGATTAAAAAGTSGAGCATCTGTCCAGGGATTATCTAGTGTACAAGATAAGTATGATTAGGTTAAGTTATAGACAAGTATTGAAGATCTCCTACCATACTACMGTACTCAGTCGGATCARAAAGCAAGTCMCAATTTGTAAGAGAATGTGTCATTATAGATGAAAGAAGGGTACACACAGACTTAGCAGTATGCAAATGAAACTTGTGAATTAAATCCTTAGTATATTTTTGTTGCAATAAAAATAACCCTTTAGAGATACGTACAACTTGAATGMCAAAAAGAAATCAAGATCGTCCTAAGTTCTTCATAACAAATTGAGTGGCAATCAAGTAGATAAATACATTGATGAATGAACGATACAAGAGGGAGGGGTCAGGGGTAAATTGTATTGTGAGGAACTTGAGCTAATTTTGCGGGAATAAAACAAAATAAATAAAGAGACAAGGAACAAGAGTTAGCAAAAAAAAAAACTCTCCTTGACTCTGTTAAGAGATAAAATTGTGACCCACAAACATATGATTTCTTCTTTGATTACAAAAGGATTTTTTTCTATTACAACCTAAGAGCTCTTTCAACTTCCTCTCAAAATTGAAAGCCTCACAATCAACCCCTCTGTTGATTGTGCACTTTTTAGCTCTTTCAATTTCTCTCTAACTTACTAGCCTCTCTGAATTCACTCAAATCAAATCCCTCTTTAAGTTACAACCAACTCAAAGACCAGATTTGCTTTGCAAGCTTCTCAAAGAATATCAGGATTCACTAAGACTAGATTTKTTTTGGCATATCGTCTTGAAAGGGGAAAATGGTATTTCATCACAAGGTCCCGAGTTCTCGTTTCAATTTAAGAACAAAAAGGATAAAGAGAAATTTAAAAGGGAGATTGCCCCTAAGTTTACTAGGTGCATATTAGGCAAGGAAGGTCTTCAAGTTGCAACATATGCGGACATCCCTTCTAGTCAAAATTGGTTTGAGCACCCGTTAAACTTTCATCAATCATGGCAAAGCAAGCAAGCAAATTTTTAGCTTCCTTAAACTTGCTACCTTTAACAAGGTTCCTTTGAATGGGCCCTTAACATGCTCTTTAATGTCCATGTGGGACCCTATTTTCAATTGTTTTGTCCTTCGTCAAGGATTTATGTCTATCACTTTAGAAGACATTTCTTTCTTTACTGGACTTTCTCCTAATAGGGATGAGAAACAAGAGTTGAGGGTATTTTCTACGGTTCAAGGTGTAGAGGACTGTTATGGATTAAAAATAAYCAGTTTGATTTGTTGACCAACGTTGACTAGGAGCTTAACCATAGATTGATTAGAGCTTGATAATACAAGGCATTTCATGAACATTTCAATCTAGCGATGGGAACATAAGCAYCAGAAGGGATCATTCAGGAGATGACCTGTATTTAGAATGTGGCCCATTAGAGATATGATCCAATAGAATGAAGCCTAGAAGGAGTTAGACAGGTACACTGGAGACTAGGAGGAAAAGTATTTGATGAATTCAAATGAGGGAGCGCTAGGTAACCGTCGGAGGAGAAAGCTGCCATAACTACTCCACGATCTTCATCACCAGGACCTATAAATAGACAGAGTCGGATTACCAAAAGAACAACACGCACAACCATTTATCTTTTCATTTTACTACTTTCCTTAGCCGCACATGGCTTAGTAACCTAGTATAGTTTAGATCAGCGTAACTTAGTTTAGCATAGCGTAGTTCATCCTCATGGATAATTAGTTTGCTACTATCTTTCCCAATTATGTAAACATAGAGGTAATCATCCTTCCATATAATACAATTGTAGTTTGACTCTATTGTCACTATTTAATGGATGACTTTTGTTTCTCTTTATTTCTGTTYGTTCTAAGCTTCAGTTTCATTCCTCGATAGGTTTGATTTCCCGTGTTTTTACATTCTTAACTYMWTCTATGACTTTAGGAGCCATTTTTACRTTGGCRAGGTTATCTTTATAATCAGTAACCAGAGGGGCAACTCCCTAYCAAACTAAAAACAATATTGGGTGGTTGACTTGTTGGCGAAGTGCAAAATCACCTTAACAAGGACCTAAACACACGAAGCCRTAATAAGGTTTTGAAGACAATAATRGGTGATAGGAGCAAATAGGCTTCAACGCACCCATTACTTATTTGTCAAAATCTTTGAAGGAAATAAGTCAAGAAGAGGAGGTACTTTTCATTCTTTTTTCTCTCACCCGCTTCATGATGTTTAAATCAGGTAGCATCTTTGCTCTTTTTTTACCTTTAGCCGTAAACATATCTTTCAACCAGTCATTCTAGGCGTTAGGGCTCATTATGTTAGGACAATTGTATCGTTGTCTCTATAGGTGTAGAAGAACGATTTTGGATGGTGGGGACTTAAACCATATAAGAGGACCCTTATGGCTCCTTACTTGTTGAGGAAGTCTATATACGAATCGTGGCTTTGAGATGAGCCAAGAAGAGATAATATCCAAATTACAACAGGATATTAAGGTCAAAAGGGCTCACAAGCAGGCTCTCATAATCACTTTCTTGTCCCTTAGCTTGCTGAAATGTATTTTCTTTATTATGACCATTAAAAAGTTATTGCTCCTCAGCTCGTCCCCAAACAATTTAGGCTTTGTCAATCTTTTTCCATCCCTTTACTAACAATTGGCAACTACCATCGGGAGAGTAGATTAATTTTTTCTGAAGAGGATGCATGGAATAGTCCTACATTACAGTACAACTCTGTTTCTCTTCCCTTCAAAAAAGCTTACAACATGATAACTGAGTGATGTGACCAGATTATACCATGTTTTTATTATGTAATCAATGCATTAGTTTGAGGTTTTAAGTTGTAATTCATTAGGTTTTACATTCGTTTAAACTTTAGTTGAAGTTTAGATTTTAGGATGTAAACTAGTATAATTATTGCATTCTTTGGACTTTCGAAAGTATGGTTGTATGTTTAGTTGAAACCTTGGGATGTGTGTCATCTTAGGGAGGTATTTTAGAACTACTTCACTTGTATTGGTCACATTAGTTGTAAGTTTTAGTATAAAGTAAAGGAAAAGTGATCCATGAAGAAGATAAATACATGGGACCGAGTTCAAATGGGTATATCTTTTAATATAAATTTTATTTTAAGTTGATTCTAATTTGATAAGGAAGTTTTTCTCGAGATCTTCGTAACGAGTGGTCATAAGCCAAAATTCGATGAAAAACGAGGGAGATATGACCAATTGAAGTTTAGTGCGTAGTATAGGCTAACTGCTGGCTGCTGCCCTGCCAACGCCTCAAGGCAGAATGGCCCTTGCAATAGGCGCGCCCAGGGCTTTCCTATTGCCAGCACATTCTGTTATGACCGACTTCAACTTTACTTGCACGGTGGATTGGTGTTATAGACTTTGCTTCTTCTGCCACTTACTCCTAGCTTAAACTCTTAAACTTTGCTTCCTCTTACATAGTTTTAATGCTTTAGTAACTCTTAGCTTGTAAAATCTTAGCTTATCTTTAATTTGTATTATAAATAAAGGAGTCAAGCCGTCACTCAACTCATGCTTGAACTCCAAAAGTTTTTCATCTATAACATTAGTATACTTTCATTTCTTGCYTTCATCTTTTATGTTCTTCACATCTTCATCTTTGAAGATGTATTTTTATATTTTAATCACTTAGGAAAGGTAGAAACAAGCTGAAAAATGGTTTTATGTAAGAAATCACTACTTCTCCTAAAATCTTCCACTTTATTGATTTCTAAATCTTTGTCAAATGTCGTGATATAAAACTTACCTTAAGTAGGTGATCAACTAGTTAATGAAAGTTGAAGGTCTAAAGCTAGATTTTGGAAACTCATGCCTTGTGATACCTTAATCTATGAAGCAACTAGGTTTCTTTAAATTCATGTTAGTCTTGGCTAATTGAACTTGGCAAAATTGACAAGTTTCTACATGAGTTCTTTTAATACTTGCTAATCTTGGTTGATTTAACTTAGGAAGTTTAGTCAAGTTTCCGAGTGTCCAAAAACAATGGTTACTTCTATTGGGTTTTCTATTCTTAATGTAATTGTTAATTAGAATCTCTACGCCTTGGAAATGATTCAGTTGATAATTAGTGTTAGGTAGACGCACCATGCATGGTTCAAAAGCGATAACATTTATTTAACTAAACCAAAGGAAAACCTTAGGATTCRATCCTAAATGATAGTTGATYATGTAATCGAGTATAGTTGAGGTAGTTCGATAAGTGAAACTTGTTTTAAGTAAATTTCCACCAAATCTATTTGAAAGTTAATACTAATTTAGTTTTAGTGTGCTACGACACAAAAACCCCCATTATTMCTATTATTTTTATAAAAGACCCTCAATGAAACAGAGCACTTCGAACGATGAAGAYCGACCTTGTTCCTCGTGTTTAACAACCCCCACTTATACTACAACGGGAGTTTTTATTTGTCAAAGAGACACGAAAAACATCTTCATCACTGAGAATTATCAATAAYGGTGGTACAATGAGGTTTCACTGGACTGCTTTGTTGAAAATGTAACAACTAACTTAACAAGAAGTATTCATGGTTTCAAAGGTACTATTTGTTCCATTTGCTTGTTATTTCCTATGTTTTGAACTCCTTCCTTGCAATTTTACAGTTGCTCAGGTGGTAAAAGTATCAAGAAAACTGCTCTTTTTTCATTCAAGAAAAGTGATGGGAAAGATAAGGAGATCTAGTTCCAAGAAGGGCAAGTTACTACTACTGAATTCAACTTCATGCTAGTTGTCGTTGACGATGCAAAGCATAAATACAATGTTCCGCACTCATCAATAGTTAGTCTCCTAGAGGCATTTGATTGTCCTTAATGTGTTAGACAAAGAGAAAGAGGCAACATGCATTGRAAAATTATTATACCTGATCCCTCAGCCCAAACACAGTCTGCATTAAAGCCAAACGTACCAGATTCTAATGATGATGACCAGAAACYAATTTCAAGTAAAATCTCCATCAAACTGTCTTGACTAAGCTTCTCATGTTTATGACTGACCTCTTATCTCTTGTGCAATTCGTGTAAGAAAAATGTCCAATTATCTCCTCCTTCCTCTGAATAACCCACGGTTATCAATAGTGATGAAGATGAATGACCACAAAAACCTCTGAAGGAAAAAAAAATTTGCATTCTCTATTTATGAAAGAACCAAATACCGCCAATTTTCTTCCTCAAAGAGTAATGAGAGTATCTCTTCTTTAGACACAAGAATCAAATTGCAATTGAAATCCTATTAGTGATTCAACTCACAAATCCTCGGACATAGCAAATGTCCAGATTATTGCTACCTTTCCTCTAACTCGCCTGATATTCTACAATCAAATGATGACTCTCCTATTGTTGTTTCTATAGAAATTGTTCTCCACCTCGCTAATTCTCCTTCTGTTGAAATTCCCGAAGTTACCCCCACATCRTCTTGTTAAAGAAGCTAGACCATTGGATACTACTACTTCAACAGCCGCTAGCCGCTAATGAAGTTGATAAAGACAATCATGCCCTTGTTGATAACAATTAAAATGGGGAAGCTTTCAACYATCATCACCACTAATGAAGCAGTATATAATTCTAAGGATCGCCAAAAACTTGAGAGGTTTAGCAAGGAATCAGAACTTGAAGACAACAATCATCATACATCCCCTCAACAAGATGTCATAGGCCCTTTATCTGYGTTACCAAGTGCATCTCTAAAACACGTTCTCGCGTTGAGTTATTCCTCGTTTTTCCACAAAAGAAGGCATCATATATCATCATCYAATGTGCTCCTCTTGCCAAATATTAAGATAATTAACCTAGCTGTTCTCACATCTGAAGCCGTGAAAGAAGTACTTGTCCTTTGCGTTAGCGTAGAGAATGGCTCTAATTTAGCCTCTCGTGCCCATGCAATTATTTCATTAGGTGGCATGGGAAGACTTCAGCTTCTTGTCACACTCTTTCATGGGGTGACTTCCTTGAGCATTACCAAGAATGTATTCGATCCATTGTTCCAAAAAGAACATGTTCCAAAAGGAGCTTTCTTCTTCCCGCAGGGAGGTAATTTCAAATTTGGAGAACCACACTTAGGCTAGGATGACCTTATACCAATGGGACAAAGGATCCATATATGCTTCTGCTGGCATTAAAAAACTAGAGGAGAGAAAGTAACTTCTTCAAGCAAGGCGACACAAATAGAGTAGGAACAACAAAAATGGACTTCAACAATCGAGTATTGTAGGAAGAACCAAGAAATTAAATTGCCTTTTAGTTGACTGGATTTTCTAGATTTTGGTTTCATTGCAACATTTAAAAACAATTGATGTTTGTTATGTTGCTCAAATCCAATGTTCTCACAAGCCTTTGTGTGTTTTAAGGAAACTAAGAATTTCTATTTTTGAACTTGTTACCCTCAAAATATCTTTTTTGTTTCTTAATTAAGACTATTTGAGTGTATCTTTTGTTTTCAAAGAGATATGATCTATAGACAGAGATGATTCATGGAATTGGCACTTAGTTTCCTTTTCAACTCTTTTTCCACCACCTCCAAATCTTTTATAAGGTTAGGTGATGAGCGAGTAAACACTTGAGCATCCATGATTGAGATCATCATTATGTCATGTTTAGCGTAGTAATTTTCATAGAGGTTGTTAAAAACTKAAGCAATATGGGACTTGAGTTCAGAACTATGATTCATAAGTAAATTCAAAAAACTAGGAAAAGTCCATATACAATTATTATTTATATCCATTACTAATGATAACAGGAATGAAGCATAGTCCTTCTTCCCCTAATATTTCTAAGTACATCATCAAATTTTCCTCTAAGAGATGTTTTATGAACATCACATGACATGGGGTGATTAATTGACTTTGAACTCTTCATTCCTTGGGGAGCCGTGGATGTGTTTAGTTCACCATCATCATCAGCAACCTCTTCTATGCCTCATATTACATTTAAAATAAGTTTCACACCTGGTTTTAGTCGATCTTCAAGTTTCCTTCATCATTAGGTAAGGTCCTAATAAGCACCCTGAGAAAATCTTGGTTAGTATTAATCAAACAAGCTTCTACATCAGCACACACTACCTCATATCCAGTACCGCCATTTAATAATATTACTTTCTGATGCAAAGTAGAAGGAATTGCATAGGTCTAATGCAACCACTCTCTACCTAAAATGGCATTACAATCACCTTCCCCTTATACTATAAAGAAAGATGACCAAATCTTAGATGTATCTACTTGAACATGCATACAAGCTAGTCCTTCAGTACCTTCTGACTTACCATTGAATGTAGTAATGCTATCTTGACATTAGACAAATCCTTCTTACCCTTTCCTAGTTTCTTAAAAACAAACCAAGGCATAACATTGATTGTGGATCMTATATCAATTAGCACTTTTCCTAGTTTGTACCATCTATATTAACCGTGACATATAAGGGCTTACTATGTGAGTTGTCTACACTTAAATHTCTAATCAGGTGCTCTAAAACTAATTGTTCTTGCTCTTTAGTTACAGTTTCTTTAGAATGCAATAAATTATTTCCTTTATCCAATTTGTTCAACTCTGCAAATATAATAGAAGTTTTACCTAAATCCTCTACTTGATCTACCTCATCTGCTAATGAAGTATTTCCATGCTTAGGCACACTGGCTTTGTATTATAAGGGAAAAGCAATTGCATTGCAGGTGCCAGACTCATGATCTCCTTCTGAGCAATTTGCCAGGAAATCAAGATCTTAGTTCGACACTTCTAAATCAAAACCTTCTAATCCACAGTCTACTAACTCYACATCTAGTAATTCCTCAGTCATCAAAGCATCTTMTGCAAAGCTTTCTCTCCCATGTTTAGTTAGTTTTTCTTTATTAGTAGCCTTCATCAGTTATCTAACTAGAGGATGRTTCTAAATATTGACAACATGCACTTCACTGGATGATCCCTCTATTGTCTCTTTCTGAGGGACTTCTACTTTTAAATGAGGCTCCAAAAAGAAAGTTCCTTCACAAGGTCACTCTCTCCGATTCTTGTCCAAATAAGGTTTTGACTTAAGAATTTTCCTCTCAAACATCTCTTTCTAGATAAGTTTCAAATGAGGCCCATCCTTAGGAATTCCCTTCCTCGAATTCTCTCTCCAATAACTTCCATCTCTAAAATGAGGCTCTAATACAGGGAAAACTGTAAGCATTTCCCCTTGCAAAGCTTCCTCATGCACATGAACTGCCATTGCTTGTAATTGGCTGGTAGTCACTTGTTTGATTCACCTAACCTTCTTTTTKTCTCTTCTCTTCTCTTTAGCCAAAGCAAAGTCATCATCATGCACCTTATCTCTGAAAGTCTTCATTCCTCTTCTTAATACTTGCCTCCTTATCCTCTAGATCATTATCGGAGGCTTTCTCAATCTTGCTGCTTAACTAAACCACTTTAGGTTTTCCCAGCCTGCTCAAAACAGGCAAAAAAGAATGTAAACGAGGTAGGTTATTTAGTGGTTCCTTCCTTGTACTCTTTTTAACTCGGGCCCTTTGGTGTCGAGGTACCCAAATTGGGTTATTAGGGATGACTTTAGTCCTTACTAGTTCATAATGCAACTTATCCGAGCAAGAAGGACACATAGCAAAGCACAACTTTTTCATCCCCTCTATTGCTTTAGTTTGCAGAGAAAAAAATTTAATTGGCTCTATGTATGTATGGGCCTTCTAGCTACTTTTTGCATGATCGCTAGATTTAGCATTAGCATCAGGCTCTCCCAAGTTTGATTCAACTTTCTTTCCTCTAGGTTTGAAATTCGCAAGATCCAATGCCTAGTATTATTGCATTGAGAAAATCAAACCATCAGTCCTCATTGTTTTATTGATGAATCCTCAGAAAGCCTTGCACAGACTGGTTAGCAGAGAAAAACACTAAAATACAATCAGCATATGTTAAAATTATCATAATCTTGTTCCTGGCACTTAGGAGTGATTAACATTCATTCTTGCACGATCCTGTTGTATAACTTTACAGCAATATCTACATTAGATAACTCGTTAATGTCAACATAATAAATAATATTAGTATATACACTTATCATATTGCAATCCATTTCATATCTTTTAATCTTTTTCAGAAACTCAGAATTTATTTGTATACATTAGCACTCTTATTAAGAAAATCAATATTTCCTTTATCAATTTCATGCTGGATTCTATTTCAGAAAAATTACACAATCACTAGTTTTATGAGTGAAAGCATCATGTCATTTACAATATATCTTTCCCTTTATTTTATTGGGGTCTCTATCCCTATGTCTGCCAATTATTTTGATCTTCTTGAATTTTAAGAACAAATCAAAGATCTCATCACACTTTTTGACATCWAATGTGTATTCTCTTTTTTGATCAGTTTTAAAATCACTCTTTTGAGAACTCTTTTTATTAACTAATTGGGGACATTTAATTGGTGCGACCTGGACAAATTCAACCAAATCCACATCACATGATTGTTCATCTTGATTAGTGCATTCATCTATATTGTTTGCAAAGTTGACATAATATCAATGTTTGCCTTTTGATTGTTCATCCAAACACCTTAAATATGCCACTACAACACTTGATAATGCCACAAAATTAGCGAAATATTGACTTTCAAATTTATTTTTAAAAGCAAATGATAATCCTTTTTGGACTATTGAAAGGAATTCAAATTTTGGTAAATTCAAATGACATCTGATTTTAGCATTATTAAATATGTCAATGTAATATTCCACTAGTTCCCTTTTTCYTATGCTATCTTGACTAAGTCTCTAATGGAAACCCCATCTTACACTCTAGTGAAATGATGAATAAATTGATTTACAAGTCTTGACACATATGAACATAAGGATTGTAGGTCCCTATACTTTGATAACCAACATTCTATCCCATTGATCTTTGAATCCTCTCCTCGACTTGCCTTAATGAAGGTTCATTTTTGTGGAATTTGTCCCATAGTTGCATAAGCATTTGGATACTAATTTTCAAAAAGTATGAAATATAAGGCAGTTCCCCATACGAATTTTGATTCTATTTGGCTCCAGGAAGGAACCCACCAGCATTACTAAGGTTATGTGTTCCCATTGCCTGAAATCCACAATAAGGATTACTTTGCCCTTTATCCCTTGCCCCCATCGATTATTTTGAAAAAGGGGATTTAAATACAAATCTATGACAATTAATTTAATTGTCATAGACTTGTATGAYGTTGTGATTTGCTTGAGATTTGAATTTTGAATACTTTTGGTTTAAACCCTGAATTGTCTAGTCAGTGAATCCCTAGTGAATCACTGATTGAACAATCTTTGATGATACTTATAATTTTTTTACATGATCTTCCTAAGCCCTCTGACATATTGTCGAGAAAGAAAGGAAAGGCTTCATATCTTAAAGGAAGCCATTGAAAGAAAGAATCTTCTACCAACGAAGAGAACAATAAAGAAAAGGTTGTTCATGTCACAACCAAAGAAATAGCTCCTTCAGCTAAAGGTGGCAATAAGAGCAAGGATGCTTYGCAAGCATCCTAAAAACAAAGGCCTTCCATCGTAGAGGTCTAAAAGACCAAGGATGGGACTCCTACATTAACTCCAAAGCATCCAATTGGAGGGAATAAGTCTAAACCCTCGATAGAGGCTCCCATTAGTTCACAACCCTYTGAGTTTTGCATTTTGAAAACTTTTGGTTTAAACCTCGAATTCTTCAGTYAATGAATCCATAGTTGTAGACACCCAAAAGTGTCTCCCCTAATTGAATAGCCAATGATGAAAAGTACGTTGTTTCGAAATAAATTTGAATATGAAATTTGTGACAAAATCCATAAATCAAACCCCTTTGCACGAGTCGAATTAAAGTTGAGTTCAAAATCATACACCGAGGGCCCAATAATAGGTGGAAAATATATATTTTAATTATTTTCTATTTTTAGGCCATTTTTCTTAGCAAAACGATTTTTAGAATTATTTCTAAAGGTCATTTCTAAGATTTTCATTCTCATCATACTCTTCTTTTTTTTTCTGAGTTCACCAATATTTGTAAATAATTTTGTAATTTTTTAATGATTTTTATAAGTTTGCGAAATGATTTTCAAATCAAATAAATTCTGAAATTCTAAGAGAAATCCAGAAAATAATAATCCAGAATATTCTAGAWGGATAATCTTGATCTCCAAGGAAGCCAAAATTAGATAAAGGATAATTCTCAGATAACATATTAGATCCAAAAAATATAGATGCTAATTCACGAACAAAAGATAGATAGCAGGGACAAATCGTATATACAAGAAGCTGAGTTAGCTGCCAACTCAGCCTAGTTCGTATATACGAATGGGGGCTTTGTATATATGCTTGGTATGAGCGTATATACAAAAGCTACACTGTATATATGCTCGTTTGAGCATATATACAAATCTAATTTTTTCTATCTTATCTTTCCATACGCCTATAAATACAAGCTTTCGGTGCTTAATCGAATATCAACGAAAATCAACTTTGATGAACGAAAAGCTTCGTACGATGTACAATACAAAGCTCTGAAAAACCTATTTCTCACTCAAATTCAATCCTCAAAACACAAACTACTCACAAAATCAAAAGTCACTCGAATTCGTCGYAACTTTCGGAGTCGTATCTTTGCGRACTTAGGTACAAATTCAGATGCTATTCAATACAACTCTCTCTTTTCTTTTATTATCTTGATTAATATAATATAATGAGCTTTAATTCGCTTTTGATTTTCAAACATGTAAATTCTCTTATTTTCAATCGTTTTCGCTTTATCGCAGTTGTTTTAATCATTGTTGTTACTGCTAATAATCTCTTTTTGTGATAAGCGATTCGTCCGGAAGAGAAGCTTTTGATACTCTAACCTTTGTTTTCTTTTGTTTCARTAGCAATACAAGGTGAGTAAATCCGCTTATAATTGAGTTTTAATTCCTGTTCATATTATTCTTGATTATTGTGCATATGACTCTCCTATTTSCTTAAACAAGACCGAAATTTTCTTGAATCGCATTAARTTTAGATTAATTATTAACGAATTTTTGGAACCATGTTAATTTGATTAATTTGAAACAGTCACGATTATTAGGTTAGGTAGCGATGCATGCATAATAGAAATACACTTTTGTAGCAATATTAGGTTAATGCGCGTATTAAAATCAAATTAATAGGCTCATTGAATTCAATAATTATGATTCGTGGAACTACAATGAGACCGAGTAGAGGCCGCTAGATGCGGGCGGACTGGGTCAAATATCGGTCTRTACCATATCCTCAAACCCACAATCTAGTTACTGGACCTACTAGTGGGGCCATTAGTTTTGCACGAACGTTTCGGGCATTCGTGATTAACCTTTATAGGCACGATGGCGATCCCCTCTATTAACAACACACCCGAACGTATTCACATGCACATTCCTTGGCTTAATTCCATGACATTGAAGTTGAGGTCAATCCCTTGAAGGGGGCGAAGCCTTACAATTTTTGACTTCACTAGGGTTAATCACCATTAGGTGAGTGGACAGACTTAAAAGTCTCGTAGTTCCATCTTCATAATTAATTTGATTGTGCATGTGACCTCTCACATAGGGTTACACTTTAGGYTACTTAGTCTAATTATGGGCATGTTTTATGCTCGAGACCTCCATAAGGGGGGATACTGCCTTGGTGCATGTGGTTAATGGATCACATGGCTAAGGCAAGTCCTATCCCGCCSATGTCGTGTGTGCACGTGTTACTGGATGCGTGTACATAAGAGGTAACTTGGCCATGCAGAGCTAATGCTAGTGGTGACATTTGGACTAAACTCTACTTTTAGGCATGGTACCTTCTTCGACCTARCCAAGTCGACCTATAGCTCGCTTAGAATCTGACCTTAAGTGAATAATTTTGACTTGTGTTTCTATCAATGTTCTTTTGCTTGTGACCCTTCATCTAGCTCAATCAGCTCAGACCCTAGGCATGGCCCATATTAGTCTAGTCCAAGACGTCAAGTCCAACGACTCATTAGGTCAAGTCCCTTAGCTCATGACCCTTAGTCCCCATCCAAGTCCTATAGTCCAAGACCTAGTCTAAGATCACTAAATGTCCCYAGTTAAATTCACAGTCTCGTTCAACTCATAGGCCGCTTCTATCTAAGGTCCTAATTCAAGCATAGGTCTAGAACCTTATGACTAAGCCTGGTTCGACCTTATGCCATTCCATTTCAAATCCATACCTTAAGTGGCCTAAAAATGATGTAGGTCCAATTAGACACTCTCAAATTCAAAGTCAAGTCCAAATTCAATTTCAAGATCAAGTCTGGTCCAAGAACCTTTAAACTGAACTATGTTCAGCTTTAGGATCAGTCCCTTTCAAATTTAATTCCAATCATAGCACCTTAAAACAGAGTTAGGTCTAGGCATAGGCACATTCAAGTCCAATCTCAAATTCAATTCTTTAGTCTAGAACCTTAAGACGGAGTGAGGTTCAATCTTAAGAGGTTTCAATTGCTAGTCTAATCCCATGTCCAATCTTTTGTCAAGGTCCTAAAGCACTATTTCTTGAACTCAGGAAAGATWGCAAAGGCTCGAGACTTTTGGGCCCAGAAAAGTAACAAGAAGCCAAACCCGACATGTTCCTGTTCTCCAACGCACCTCCATCCCAAGAAAGCCCAACTCATTTTACTTTACACAACTCCACATGGCCAGCCTCGAAAAATAACTCGATGCTATTATGGAACAGTTCAAGACTGTGAATTCTCGCCTTGATGCTTAGGAAAAGAGCATTGGGGAACTAAAAGAGAAGAAGGCAAGATGGAAACCTCTTGAATCTAACGAAGAAGAAGAAGAAKACAAAVAAGAGACACTACTCCTTCCACCGAAGACCAAGACGGAAAAAGGGTGGAACAACTAGAAGAGTTGGTCAAAAAAATGTCTGAGAATTCAATCCATAGGCCACGTATTGCCGATTATGAGATCAAGGGCCAGCTTCCTAAGAAGTTTGCCATCACTTATTTGCCCAAGTTCAAAGGGACCGAAGACCCAAAAGACCACCTTCGCACTTTTAACATCACAATGGCCCTAAAAGGAATGAGTAAAGAGTTGTTCGCTTCGGTGTTTCCTATTACTCTAGACACCCATCCATCCAGGTGGTTTAAGACTCTKAACCAAACCAAGCTCGATGACAGGGAGTACATCAAATAGGAGTTCCTAAAGCAGTACAAGTATAATTCCCAGCTCCGTGAACTAGAGGCCACCAATAYAGGAGAGAAAGAAGACTTGCTACTTTTCTTAATAGGTGGAGAGAGAAGGCCGCTCARATGACTAAYAKGCCCAAAGAGGAAGATCAAGTTCGGATGGTMATTAAGAACTTTCAACCCAAGTATCGGGAGTCACTCAAGTTCCAAGCCATTGAATCATTTGCTAGGCTTTACAAGGTTGGGCTCCTCATAGCGGAAAATGTTCCAGCCCAAAGGTCTAAGGGTAATGGTGGGAGTTTTAAAAAGAAAGGTAGTTCCTCGTCTTGCAACACCGATCAAATCAGCCACATTGCCAATATTTTCGATGAAAACTCTTCTACCATCCTGGCTCTTCCAACAGCAAACCCCGAAAGCWACAAAGAACCTTTCTTCCGATCGACATGAATTATGAGAAGGCTTTCGACAGGTTAACCTCAAAAGGTGCCCTTGCTCTTATTAGGCCCACCCARATCCTTCAGAAGATAAGAAATCTAAAAGTTGGAATGTCATTTCCTATTGCAAGTTCCACCAAGGAAGGGACCACTCCACTGATAACTGTCGGGTTTTGAAGAATAAGTTTCAAGATATGATTGATGATGGTCGCCTCCCAATTCTTCCAGCGGCAAAGGACAAGATCAACATCCACACCAATACACTTGCTACACAATGCGTCACCCCAAGGCGCAGATCATTGATCCGTGCGGCCTTCTATAGTTTGAGTCAATAAGAGAGTCTAATTCTTAGCTAATATTTTCCTTTTCTTTTTACTTTGAGTCTATGTCATATAGGATGTAATATCTTCAATTTCAATTTCAACAAAATAGGCCTTTTCTTTTT
>SNQN01000297.1:82394-87394 GCA_008642245.1 Bassia scoparia
CGTCAAAATAAATTTTTAAAAAACAACAACAACATTAATTAATAATTGTAATAATAATAATAATAATAATAATAATAATAATAATAATAATAATAATATTATTATTATTATTATTATTATTATTTTGAATTTAGAGAGAGAGAGAGAGTACGGTTTCTGGTTTCACGGCTCAACATCTCTGATCGGCTGCTCGGTACGGTGGCGTCTTAGGAGTTTCGCACGGTAGGTCTTGGCGGAGTTTGCGGCGGTGCTAAGGCGGCGTTTGTGGTTTGGTTGCAGTTGCGTTTTCAGTTTTTCGGGCAGCTTTCGGCGTCGTCTTTCTGCGCATGGTTGTTCAGGTGAGTTTCGGTTGGGTCTCCTAGTGGTTTCAGGCAGGTTTCCGGCGCGTTTTGAGGTACGGTTACTGGCCTTTGCTGGCTGGTTCTTCTCGTTTAGGGTTCACTCTTTGTATTTTGTTGTGGACCTATTGCTGCTAGACTTTGTGTGTTGGGTTCCCTTTTCTATTGTCTCCRAGGCGTTTCTTTTGGACTTTTGGACTATTAGGTGTTTAGGAGCTGGTTGCAAGTGGTTTCTCTGGTGGCTTTGTGGTGGCTTTTTTTGGCGTTTTTGGCCAATTCTGGTCTTGGTTTGTTACGGGTGCTTTGGACGAAGTTGCGGGGCTGTTATTGGTTATTTTCTAGTATGTTTTGAGGCTCCAGTGCTTCGCGTGGCTGCTGCAGGTGTCGTTCGGTCGGTTTGGTTGTCGTTTCGGGGTGGGATCATGCTGGGATCAAGTGCTGGGATCGTGGGTACTAAACATCGACACAATGTTGTCCGCGATACACTTCTTGATGTCTGTTATCGCTCTGGGATTTTCGCTCGTAAGGAGTTAAATGTCGGGTTGAATAGTGAGGGCGACGATAGATGTTCTTCGACCTGCGGATATCTTGCTCTATTCTTGGGATARCGGCCTGGATGTGTGCATCGACCTGACGKGATCTTCGCCTCTRACGCAATCTGGGTTGTCAGACTTTGTTCCTAGTGGGGTAGTTGCGGCGGCGGCACAACAGAAGCGAGACAAGTATGCAGCAAGGTGTCGGGACATCGGCTACGGCTTTCTTCCTTTTTCCTTCTCTTCTTTGGGGGMATTAGATAAGGGAGCGGTTGCGCTTCTGAATCGGATCCAGGCTTACACCAGGGCTCAGGACATCGGCTCACGAGCTGTTGCTCACATCTTTGGCAGGATAGGTTTTGCTATAGCTAGAGGAATGGAGGCCCATATTGTATCTCGGCTCCCCTCCAACTTCTTGTAATTTGTTTGATGTTTGTTGCTTGTAAAGCTTAACACGTTTTGGTGGTTTTATAATAATAATAATAATAATAATAATAATAATAATAATAATAATAATAATAATAATAATAATAATAATATAAAAAGTGATCAATCAATTGAGAGTGAGGATAACTCGAGTGGTTAAAATTTTCTCCTGATTCCAGGAGATCTTATGATCGATTCTAATCCTCACCCTTGTGGCTCTCTTAACACAGAAAAAAGAGTGATCAACCAATTGATGATTAGTGTAATGGTGATTAGACTGCATTTGGTAGGGAGGACAAAAATGTGAACTCAATGCTAACCAAATAAAAGTGATCAATAATAAAGTTTCTGATATTTTTAGAATTTTCCCGAATGGTATTTTGAGGTTTAGTGAATTCCCCCATTTAGTATGTCTAATTTTTTTATTCTTCATTGATGTTTTGAGTTTTAGGAAATGTTTCCAAATATTGCATTATTCAATAAAAGTAAACGTTTAACCACCACGAATCACAGCAAGCCATTAGCGAAATCCCCGATTACAGGCAGCAACTTTCTTAAGCACGAATTTTATATTCACCTTTTCTCTCCTCTAATTTAAATATCCTTGTTTTCTCTCTCCGCAAACCTTTACGCACTACACGACCTTTCTTTGACCATGCACACTATTCAGGGATTTCACTAATGGCTTGCGGTGATTCGTGGTGATTTTGGGGTGGTTACAGTGGTTAAACGTTACTTTTTAATTGAATAATGCTATTTTGGGAACATTTTTAACCTCAGACATACCAATGGGAATAAAAAAAATTTTAGGTATAACTAATGTAAATAATGCTAACCTCAGACATGCTATTTGGGAAAAGCTGTTACTTTTAAGAGAAGAAATATCGATCGCTCCATGCTATCGAGTATCGACAATGAAAAATGAAAACCCACGTACATTGTCAAAATTTGAGATTTTAAACATGACTAAATGTAAATAGACATCAAGTTAAGTGCCTAGAATTTGACCCTATTTCTTTGGACTTCTTTCTATGATATTTTTGGTTTGGTTCACTTCAGTTCAACTTATTTATTTTCTAATTGATTCGTTATCGATGATGACGATGATAATAATAATAATAAAACCATTGATAATGATAATGATGATGATGATGATGATGATGAGTATGATGATGATGATGTGTTAAGGATTAATATCCTTCGGTTGTGTCATTTAAGAATAGTCAAGCTTATTATCTTCTCTTACTGTATTTGTGTTTTCCAAGCAATGTAATTCGTAGCAGTAATTTTGATGCCAAATTGGGGAGTTGAATGAGAGTGAAAGGTTTCGTTGGTCATGAGAAATAGGGACAAGTTGTTATCAAAAGAAGCATAGTAATGAAAAGAGGGGAAAGGAATCAGGAAGAGGATCGTTGCTGATACCAAATCCTTCGATTGTGAATAAATCAAGTTATTATCTTCTCTTAGCTGTAATTAGCATTGCTTGTTGCATAATATTCTAGGTTTAGTTTTGATATTCCTAGATTATACTGATTCTCTCTTATTTTACTCAACTACTTGTATTATATTATTATCTCATGTATACTCAAGAATAATCACAATCAAAATTATATTCTCTCCTAAATCTCATATGATGATGATGATGATATGATGATGATGATAATATATAAATAATAATAATAATAATAGAACTGAAAATAAGCTAAAGTAAACAGGCCCTTAGTGTTCATATAAAGTTACAAATCTTCCCTCTTTCCACTAAATTGTCTAAATATTACAAATCTCTATTATATAAGAGAAGGGGGGAGGAAGATGGTGTCCCCCCTTCTTAAAATACAATAGTACCCTTAATGAATTAATGAGGCTAAAAGATTTTGATACCCTTAAGGTCTTATTATAAAAAATTATGAATTGGTGTGCTTAAATAGTTAAATTACCCAAAATAAAGAATACATTTATTATGTGACTTAATTAGTTAGTGAAAAAATTCAAAATTGTGATCATTATTACAAATTGAATTAAAACATATATGGAATATATTTTGAATTCAAATCATAATTTATTAGTTTCTTTCTTTTTATTTATGGGCAAGTCATAGTTACATACAAATGAATTACAATCAAAATTAATCGTACGACTAATTATTAGATATAAATTAATAATATCAAATATTTCTTAAACATTTTAATTAAATACATACTATATAATTATTTTTAATTAATCGCAATTTTCATAGGTTAATACGCATCGCGTGCAAATAATTACTAGTACAACTAGAGTTGAGCACAACCGGGTACCTGGTCTATTTCTATGGGACCGAAATAGGCCAGGTGCTGGTACTTGAAATTGGAACCGATTCCAAAACCGGGTACCCGATAAACATGTTTTTTTTGAGAAAAAAAAACTAAAAAGCAATAATGGATCAATTGCATTATATTTTATAGTTTATAAATATTGTACTTATACAAGTAAATGTGACCATAAAGGCATAGTGCTTTGTACATCAACATTTTAACAATCCAATATCACAATAATGCTACATCATGTACTCTCTCCGTAATGCAATAAAAGCAACAATTGATTTTTCACGCATTTTGAGAAACAGATTTAACATAGTAAACGAGCAAATTAATCAAAATAATAATTTTAACACAATAAACTTATAATCTTATGGTTCATTATGTTAAAATTATTTTGACTAATTTACGTATTTACATTGTTAAATCTCTTCTTAAAAATACATGAAAAGTGAATTGTTACTTTTATTGCGGAATACAATCTAAACCAAAATATTCATGTGCCAACTATCGGGTACACTTACGAAACCAGTGGTATCGGATACTCGATACCGAATCRATACTCGCCAGATTCTGATTCCTAAATTATCTACCCAGAACCGATCATAATCAATTTCTTATTTTTAGAATCGGAACCGATGATCGGTTACCACTGTTTTTGTTTATCCCAAAATACAACAACATTAAATTCAACCATCAACTTTAATAATCAAGTAAACAATAAACGTGAAAATATTCAAAAGCTTTTTTAAAATTAAAAAAAAAAATCTCATCGACAAGTCAATACAATCAATATTAGTCCCCTCTTGCAACATGAATACAATTTCATTTGAATTTAAAATCTAAGATTCAATACTATTACGTTACAAACTTACAATTCTATATTTAATTAACACTAAAAAATTAAATAGTAGGATCAATTAAATATAAAGAATTATGAAGAGATTAATGAGCTGAGATAATCAACTTTAAATCAAGTACAAACAATCTATGCCAAACAGATGTCCCACTATGAGACAATTGAACCTGTTTAAACTGTTTTTACTATTCTTTTTAATAAATTTGTCACAATCTTAATGCTCCTTTTGATTGCCCCTAAGGTCAAATCTTTGATAAAATTAATTGTAAAAAAAACATTAAAAAAATCAAGGATGATTTTGGAACGAATTTCCGCAGTTGTTTTATTACTCGTATTATTAAACAATAATAATCACGATTATGAGGCTTAATTAATTAATTCATTAATTAATTCGGTTTCACCTAATTCCCTTGATTGCAGRTTGAGTTTGACAGCTAATAATTTGAAAGCTTAAGATATCTAACTTTCCCTCCATTGCAACTCTCACTTTCTTTCTCTAGTGATRCTCCACATTTGAAGAAATAGAGACTAAGGAAGACGGAAGGTT
>SNQN01000297.1:92394-119108 GCA_008642245.1 Bassia scoparia
GTTACTATTAATTTTTATTCTTTCTTTCATTCTTTTCTAATTATTCCTTCCAAAAAAAAAAATTAGAAAAAGCATTTTTTTGACGAAAAAATACTCCGTAAATAAATTGTAAAGCACTAATATTACTTTGTTTAAAAAAAACACTAATATTACTTTGTTTAAAAAGTAAAGCATTGTACTAATATTACTAAGGCACTCGACATTAGCATAAAAAAAACTAAGGCACYCAACCGACATCCAATAGCCTTGCATATCACCAAACACTCGATCACTCGACAACCACCGCCATCTTCGTCTGTCATTGGCCATCCGCGAGGCAGAACCGACACTTCCCTTATAACCGGCAGCAACAACAACTTCTGGCGACGCAGCAGCAACAAATCAGAAATCGCGAAGGCGCAACTTCAACGCAGCAGCAACAGGAACAACAKACCCTAATTGCAGCAACAACGATCCAACCAGGCCCTAATTACTGCCCAATTCAACTTAAAAAACACCCAAATCAAGCCCTAATTTTCGAATTTCAGGTTCCAATTTTGTTTATGTTCTTTATTATTTGTTTCTTTGTTTTTTTGGCTTCCAGTTATATTGTTTCTTTAATTCTGTGCTTTTATTTCATGAAATTCTGAAATTCAATATTAAAGGGATCCAAAAAAACAAAGAAACAAAAAATAAAGAACATAAACAAAATTGGAACCTGAAATTCGGAAATTAGGGCTTGTTTGGGTGTTTTTTGAGTTGAATTGGGCAGCAATTAGGGCCTGGATGGATCGTTGTTGATGGAATTAGGGTCTGCTATTCCTGCTGCTACTGCGTCGAAGTTGCGCCTTCACTATTTCTGATCTGTTGCTGCGGCGTCGTCGACAGAAGTTGCTGCTGCCGCCGGTTACAAGGGAAGCGTCGGTTCTGCCTCGCGGATGGCCAACGACAGACGAAGATGGCGGTGGTTGTCGAGTGATCGAGTGTTTGGTGATATGCAAGGCTATAGGATGTCGGTCGAGTGCCTTAGTTTTTTTTTTATGCTAATGTTGAGTGCCTTAGTAATATTAGTATAGTGTTTTTTTAAACAAAGTAATATTAGTGCTTTTTTTTAAACAAAGTAATATTAGTGCTTTACAATTAACTTACGGAGTATTTTTTTGTAAAAAAAAATGCTTTTTCTAATTTTTTTTTGAAGGAATAAATAAAAAAGAATGAAAGAAAGAATAAAAATTAATAGTAACTAAGTAAACAAATTTAGGGTAATGAAAATTTATAAGGTAGATAATGAAATTTTGAAGAGTTTGCAAGTGTTTTATCTTTTTCTTATTTAAAAATAATAATTCAAAACCTATTGTGTCAAATGCAACCTTACAATGCGATAGGTTAAGAAATCTAACGTGTTGCCTCTAATGTAATATCTGACGCGTTAGGTGTATTTACCTATCGGGTCCCCTCTAATGTAATATCTGACGCGTCAGGTATAGTCTAACGCGTCACGGCGACACGATATGTTCATACATCTAACGCGTCATATATCACATTAGAGGCGACACGATGGGTTATTAATACACCTAACGTGTCACATACTATATTAAAGGCGACGCGATAGATTCATATACCTAACGCGTCACATATTACATTAGAAGCGACACGATAGGTTTAAATATCTAACGTGTCATATATTATTTTAGAGGCGACGCGATAGGTTATATCTAATCACTAGTAGAAAAATGCACAAAAATTGTGGTTATTTAAGGCCCAAATGCTGCGGTTTTGAACTGCACCTTTTGACAAAATGCCTCAAAAGATGCGATTTTATGCAAAAATCGCAGATTCGCAGCTTTTGATAGCCCCAATTTTTTTTTTAAGAAACTTATTCAAAACTCATCAATAATTTTTATTTTGTTAACTAATTTGTTATCAAATGTAATGATGATAATCATAATAATAAAATTGACGATAATGATAATATTAACACTAATGACGATGATAATAATAATAATAATAATAATAATAATAATAATATTATTATTATTATTATTATTATTATTATTATTATTATTATTATTATTATTATTTCCTTCGATTCATTTTAATCGCATCAGTTTCCATATTGGGAAGTTTCAAATTAATTGCAACAATTCTATTCTTTCCTTATTTGGTAAACCTTTTTTCTATAAAATAATTTTTTGTCCCCACTTTCTCTCTCCGTCTTCCCAACTTTATTTTTTTTGTCCCCACTTTCTGTCTCCATCTTCCCAACTTTAATTTTTTGGGAAATTTCCTCAGGTAACCTGAGGTTTAGCCTAATAACTCTTATACACCTAAGGTTTTAGGATAGGATCAGGTAACCCTGAGGTCATGGTATAATAGCTCACGTAACCCTGTCGTTGCCTTTTCCGTTAAAAAACACTAACACCGTTACTTTTCCTTCCAATTAACATTAAAACTAACTAATCAATTTAATTAACACCTAAAAAAAATTCTGATCCTCCATTGTTGCTTCATCTTCGTTCGAGTTGCTTCATCTTCCTCACTTCCTCTCTTCGTTCTCCGATCCTCCATTGTTGCTTCATCTTCGTTCGAGTTGCTTCATCTTCCTTTCTTCCATTGTTGCTTTATCTTTGTTCAAGTTGCTGCCATCTCCTCTTCCTGGCAACTTTCTCACTCCTCCAATCTCCTCCACAACATACCTTCTGCGCCTCCCCTAACACCCATCACCTTTATTTCTAACACCATAAACGCAACAGGTCAAGCAGCACAACGAGACAACAATTGAACCAAAACCAAATTGGCGTAATCAACTCCAATTGCAGATTTCAGTTTTCGAATTTGAATCGTTCGTGGGTTGAATTACTTGTTCGTAGGTTGAATTTCAATTTCAGTTTACAGTTTTCGACTCCCCCAATCTGAATCGTTCGTGGGTTGAATTACTTGTTCGTGGGTTCTTGGAATGAGATGCTGATAGTGGTGCTCGTGGCTGCTCGAAATTAGGTTGATGGTGGTGCTCGTGGCTGCTCAAAATTGGCTCAAAGGAGAAGTGACGAAGGAGGATGGGGGAAGKGTGGTGGTTATGGAAGGAGGTAGTGCTCATGGAAGGAGGTGGATGGTGCTGCGGTGGTGGTGCTCGAAGGAGGTTGGAAGTGCTCGAAGGAGGTGCTGCGGTGGTGGGGTCCAATTCTGGGTAGTTAGGTTCGTGGTGGTTGGAGGTGGATGGTGCTGCAGTGGTGGTGCTCGAAGGAGGAAGGAGGCAGTGGTGGAGGTCATGGAGGTCACATGGAAATAGGGAGGGAGGAAGAAGGAAGGGGTTAATTAATTAGTTTATAATTATTATTTAATTATTTATTTAGTTAGTTTTAGGTGTTACTTTGGTTGATTAGTTAGATTTAATGTTAATTGGATGAAAAAGTAACGGTGTTAGTGCTTTTTAACAGAAWAAGTAACGGCAKGGTTACGTGAGCTATTATACCCTGACCTCAAGGTTACCCGATCCTATCCTGAAACTTCAAGTGTATAAGAGCTATTAGGCCAAACCTCGGGGTKACCTGAGGAAATTTCCCTATTTTTTTTGTCCCCACTTTCTCTATCCATTATAGCTAATCACATGCCCTTAATTTTTTCTAATCACCCCCAATGAAATTTTGCCTAGGAGATTGTGCCTCCAAAATTGTTGCGATTAAAATGAATTGGAGGAAGTATTATTATTATTATTGTTGTTGTTGTTGTTTTTATTATTATTATTATTATTATTATTATTATTATTATTATTATAAAACCACCAAAACGTGTTAAGCTTTACAAGCAACAAACGACAAACAAATTACAAGAAGTTGGAGGAAAGTCGAGATACAATCTGAGCCCCCACTCCTCCGAGATACAAATTGGGCCCCCACTCCATTATTATTATTATTATTATTATTATTATTATTATTATTATTATTATTATTATTATTATTATTATTATTATTATTATTATTATTATTATTATTATTATTATTATTATTATTATTATTATTATTATTATTATTATTATTATTATTATTATTATTATTATTATTATTATTATTATTATTATTATTATTATTATTATATCCACATCAATTCCACGATTATTGGCTCTGATGAGTCACTGTTCTATCTGTCGGTGGTTCACGAGGATTTCTCGACGTGTTTGGGCGGCATAAGTTGGACGGTAATTCAAGTTAGAGGGATTTCTTTCGCGCAATTCTGGTTCACGGGATTTTCTGGTTTAGTGATTCTTTCGCGGCGTTTAGGCGGCTGTTCAGGCATGTTTAGGCGGTAAGAACTCGTGTGGTTTTGGGGCTGTTTTGGGGTGTCACCGATGGTGTTTTGGGCGGCAATTCAGGTCTTTAAACTTGCTTTTTTGGACAGGTTGTTGTGGGTTTGGTGAGGCTATTTTGGGTTCGTTTCAGGTAGTTTGGGTGGCATCGATTTAGGTGTGGTTCAGGGCGAGTTTAGGGTGGCAATTCTGGGCAGATTTAGGTGTGCTCCAAGGCGAGTTTAGGGTTTTGTTAGACTGAATTGTGTTGTGTTAGGGTGCATTTTGGGGGGCTTTTTGAGGCGGCTTTGCGGCTTTTGTGGGCGGTATTTTAGAGCGATTTTTTGTGGTCTGCTGAGTTGGTGGTTCGTGTTGTTTCTGTTGGTTGTTCCTTGTCCTTTCAGGCGGCAATTGTGAGGTTTCAGAGCATAATTCTGGTTGCGATTCAGGGTACTTTTTCAGGAGGTTTTTAGAGCAGTGATTCGGGTCATGTTGGGGCTGCTTTGGGGTGTTATTTTTTGTGTGTGGGTGCTATGTTCTAGGCAGCTTGGGGTGTTGCGTTTTGGTAAGTTTAAGGTGCTACTTTTTGCGCAGAAATTGAGTAGTATAGCGGGGCGGTTTGGTCTAGTTACATCATAAGTTTGGGGTTATTCTCGGTTGTTTTCTGGTGTTGGTTGTAGTTCTGGTGCTTGGCGTGGCCGCTGCAGGTGCCGGACTGGGTATTTGGCGTGGGTGACGGGTATGCGTGCTATTGTGTTCACTACAGTGCTAGTAACTCGGGTGATTTGGTGCCTTTTATTTTGACTTTGAGGCCATTGACTTTAGCTTTATGCTATTGTGGTTTAGGAATGTCCTTTATTATTCTTTATGCCGTCATGGATTCGCCTTCATTGTCTATTTGTGGGTTTTCATGGATGTCATGATGGTGGTAGTAATGGGCTTGTTAAAAGCTACTTGCTCACTCATCTTAGGCACCGACATTGTTGTGTGGGTGTGCGTGATGTGACTCGCAGCTTGCTAACTACTAATTTGGATATTTTCACAAGAGTCAAAACGACTTTCCGTCTTATAGGAATTTGGCTTTGTGGTGATTGTTTCAGGACGCATACTCTTCGTTCTAAGTGTAATCATGAAGATGAACATGATTCTACATTTGTGGACCCGCCCGATTCTGGGGATGGTGTGGTTCGTTTCATTCTTTATAGTTTTCCAAAACCGCCCGATCCTTCCTCAGTGAACCCTGATCTAATTCACGATTTATCTCATCAGCATCTTCTTTCTTTTGATGGGGCCCTACTTGATCATATACTTTCCAAGCAGTTGTGCATAGTGAAATCTATCGCTCCCAAKTATCGTTTGGGTTTTTCTCGGATTCTTAAAGAAGCGCTTGATAAGGTGGTCCACAATTTGAATGACTTATCTTCTTAGGTTCGCTTACTTGTGATGCCTCTCTATGTCCTTAAAACCTTCTCCCCAATGAGTAGTCGTAAATGCTCTTCGGCTATTAGGCGTCATCGTCAGGAAGAGAGTATTACCTTTGCCATTCGTACTTGGAGTGTGCCTGGTGGTGCTGAGCAACTTGTGCATGACACATTGGACAGTGTATCTCCCTCTTTAGTTGATGAAGGTAATGGCTTGTCTAAGCGCAACATTAAGCATTGTAAGTGAAAGATTTCAGACGGTCATTACATTGTTGTTGTTTGGGTTCTTTCATCTTCGGGTCTTACTCCTTACAACGATGATACACTTGCTGTTTTGGAGGCTAAGCACCCTTCTATTCTTGTTCCTGCTCTACCGGATACACCCGTGGATCATCATCACCTCATTGTTGCTTCTTCTATTGCTTTAGAGCAAATCAAGGGTTTTCAGCGGGGTACGTCTTACGGGCGTGATGGTTTGCGTGCTCAACACCTTCTTGAAGTCCTTAATGGTGTTGCTATTGCAACCTCTAATTAGTTTGTGGAGTCTATCACGCAGGTGGTTAAACTGTTTCTTGCTGGTGCTTGTCCCGTCGCATTAGGTACATATATTGCTAGTGCTCCGCTAACGCCTCTTATCAAGCCCGGGGACGGTATTAGGCCCATTGTTGTGGGTACTGTTTGGAGGCGCCTTGTTTCTAAGGTTGGAGTTGCTTTGATTGGTCCTCGTGTGGGTCGCTATTTCGGTGGTCTTCTGATAGAGCGTTACCAACCTATCAACTAACAAAACCTAACCTGTCTCACTAACTTGTAGTAAGGGCAAGAAAGGGTCGAACCCATTAGAGRCGTTGAATCAACCACCGAAAATCAATGTTTAAACAAGCTAATTCAAAMTAGTGCTTTGAGAATGGTTGGTCACTAAACTAGGAATTTAAACTAGAATTAAGATTAAACAAATTAAATTTGATAACAGGGTCTAGGGAAATGGCTACACCACTCGAATTCATCAATGAATTGCAACAAACAAGGGGGAACTGGCTCAATGTTGGGGTTTAATTATGGAATGTCACCTAAGACACCTAACTACTCTTTCGAGCTAGAAGGATTCCCTATTTCATGGATTACAACCTATTTACATGGTTACAATTCACTAAACCAAGCATGAAAACCAAATTCACGGTGACAACAATGTTCCCTTACTAGAAATTCCTATTTTCATGGCCTTTTAGTCAAGCAAGTTCAAAGGAGCCTACAACCTAACTTCATCTTTCGATCCTTCATTAAGGAGACTAAAAATAAATACTTGTGGTGATCAATCACAAGAACTAGMATGAAATCCCTTAAACAAAGCCAAGCAACACCAACAAGAGCTAAAACCCCACAAACAATTAGCAATTCATGACAAATTGAGAGTTTCACCAAACCCTACAATTTAAACTACTCACAATCCATAAATAATTCCAATAACAACAATTTAGAGTTCATAAGATGTAAATTCAAAGCTAAAATCAACAAAATCAACAATTTGAAGCTAATAATCAACTATCAATAACGTAACAAGTATCCACAATTCATTACAATGGAAGAACAAATGAACTAGAGGAGAGAGAAAGTTACTTGAAGCTTCAATGATGAACAACAATGGGGGAAATACTTTAACAATGCTTCAAAACTAGATTATCAAACTAGAAATTACAAGTAATTTGAGGGAAACTGAAGTTCTAAGCTAAAAACTAAGTGAAAAGCCCTAAAAATGAAGATGTCCCGAGCAAATGGCCAAAAAGAGGTATATATATGAATATGACCCCCTAAAACCAGAAGAATAAACCTGTAGAAGAGTCGAAGAAGGTAGAGCAACACAGACGTGTTAATGGTGAAAAAGACACGTTGCTCAAGATAGTAGCAGGCAGAATGTAGTAGAATCTGGGACCTGACAATGATAAGGACGTGTTGCAAGCAACACGGACGTATTAGGGTGACACGGATGTGTTGATAGTGACACGTCCATGTTGGCCTTTGTACCTCAGCAGCTTCGAAACACCATAACTTTCACTTCGGTAGTTGGATTTGGGCTTATGACCTATCGTTACGAAGCTAACAAAATAAGCTTTCACCTCCAAGTAAAATCGCCACAATCCAATTAGTGGATCAAAAGATATGATCAATTGAAGTCAAACTTCTGTGCAAAAACTCTCCAAAAAAAGTACTCCAAAATGGCCTAGAATACATACAAAATACACAAACTATCCGTGAACCATCAAAATGAACAAAAGTGACTAAAAACATGCAAAACTAAGATAAAATGCTCTAAAAATGTATGAGAAARACCTCTAAATGCACCTAAATTATGTACAAAGAACCACTCATCATCAAACTCCCCCAAGCTAAGCAAATGCTTGTCCCCAAGCATCGTAGTCATCACGGAGAGCAAGAAGGACCCCTCAAAAATACACATGCCATAACAAAAAAACAAAAGAAAAAGTAAAAGGAAAAAAAGACTAGATAGAAGGGAGAAAAGAAGAGTTGCAAAACCACCAAAGACTTCAAGAACTCGAAACTAGCCACTAATCATACCACACATCTCCCCCAAGCTAAACTCTATCATATGCAAGTAGTTTCTCTCTTTAGTTGTGCARATAAAACAATTTGAGGCTCTCATGTGTTTGAAAAGGTTTTTGCACTAAAAAATAATTGGATTTTCATCCTCTTGCCATAATCCATGCATGCCAACTCTAAGTGATCTTCTCTTATAAACTTGCCTATCGACTTTCTCCACTTATTTAGGGGTGATACACATAAAGAGTTGTGAATTCCTTAAAAATGGAAGGCTTAGTTAAAGAGGGTTAGGCGACGTAATTTGGGAATGTGGTGCTCAAATCTAGCAAGTGGAATAAATTCCACCAAGACTAAACAACAATTACCAAATGTTGGATAACAAATCAACTTAAACCAAGACAACCAAATAAAGATCAAGAATGCCAAATTTCACTTCTAATGAACAAGTGAAACTTCCATGACTTTTTATTCTCAACATAACTACCTTCTTTCCCAATTTTTTGTTGTTTTATACTTTTTCCTTTTTTTGATTTTTTTTCTTTGACTTTCTGTTTTTTTTAAGTAATAAACTAAAATGGGAAAGAATGAAAATAAAGACAACGACCTTTTCTTTTACACATATCCATCCTTGGGAAAACAAGTTAAGAAACATGAACTTATCCAACCGACTAGAACGACTCACTAACGGGCTAAGGGAATGTAATATAAGGCATCAAGAACGGGGGGGTGGAGCTCAAGGGGCTCAACTTAGAGGATTTGTGTAAAAAGGAAAACTAAGTAGAAGACCTAAATCCTGTACATTGTGGCTCTAACTAACTAAAGGAAGGCTTTAATCATTCCCCTCACATGTGTCACAAAGTCTCAAATAGAACCAAGGCAAGTCAAYGATCATATCACAAAGAGAAGCATTCATTATCAAACCACACAAAGAAAGGAAAAGATCGATTCGAATGTGTTGGTCTACAAGGCTCGAATCGCTCCCAAGTAACTCAAACTACAAGCATCGGTCGAGTCGAGAGAGACCATTCTTACCACAATAAATCCAATCTAACTCCGAGTCAATTAGTACCATTGGTTTTCGAAAATCCATTTTTTAAAGCACATGTGTATTTATTATCATCATTGGGGCACAATCCTAAATGCAATTCAACCTACATGAATGCAACTAAAAAGAAAATGCACCTAAAAGAAGAAATGAAAATGAAAGGTGCTAACATGACACTATATGCAACTACACTAAAACAAAGACTCATGCTCAAGTAAAATAAAGTGGAGTTTGGAATGATCTCACCGAAATGATTACAAAGTCAAGCAAAATATCCTTTTAGATAAATCACTTCCAATCAACAAGCTTGACATTGAACCTGCAAAAAGGGAAGAAACCAAACAAACTCCAAAGAAAGAGAAAAGGAAAAAAGAAAACCGTATGAACAAAAATAAAACTCTTTTTTTGGAGTTTCTAATTTATATATATATATATATATATATATATATATATATATATATATATTACATAAACTTTGGATTATAAGGAGGATAATGAGAAATGATACCACCCCTTAAGCTAAGATGAAAATAGTCCCGATGTTCAAAGCAATGAAGCATTAAGGAGGGAGGGAAAGAGTAGGATTAGCCCATGGGAGGGCCATCTCCGGGACCCGGAAAGTAACGAGAGAGGTCACCTCGCAAGTGGTTGAACTTAGTGGCCATACGGTCATATTGCTCACGCATTAAACCATAGGCGGTGGTGACATGTTCATTAGATTGTTGCCATGTGCCAAAGTCGGTGCGCATGCCTCTTACCTCTCCTTGCAAGGCATCGAAATTCGTATGCAAGGCCCCCATCTCTTCTTGCAAGGCTGCCATTTGGTTGCGGAGAGAATTGGGGTTGAAACTTTGGTGGGCAGCAAGAGCAGGTTGTGGAGCAGGGCCATCTTGGTCCATAGGATCATCCACTGCTTTTTCATCATGCCGAGGGGCCCAAGGAAAATCAGGAGGAAAAATCCAGTTCTCGGCCTCATAAAGACGGTCCTCATAGGGTCGGAGAGGATGGCATAATCTTGCAATTCCACCTTCCAACGATACCCTACAAAAGGCCCCTCTCCCTCTAACCAATGCATGGCCTTAAAGGTACACATATCGGTTGGTGTATCTCCGAACATAACTTCATCCTGTAAACCTGCAAGATCAAGACTAAGAGAGAGAGAGCAATAACAGTAATCATATAGCCAATGGTTATGTCACCCTTGTGCGCCCCAACAACACTGTCAAGGTGATCCATGAACCATGCGGCGAGATTTAGGCGATCATCGTCCTCACTCATGTACCAAAGAAATAGGAGCTCACAAAAAGACAAAACTCTCGCACTATCCCCCCTAGCAAAACTAGTAGTGGCTAGAACACGGTGGGAAACACAAAAACCGAGACTGATTATGTGGGTGGCCTTAGACCGAGTGGGGTTATAATCGAATTTTGCAGTGAGGCAAGACCAAAAGTAGACTAGGTTAAACTCGGTGTCCCAAATAGTGTGTGGCCCTATACTGCCCCTACATGGCCAACCAAGTGAGTCATTGAGTTGACCCAAGTTAAGGTTAAACCAACAACCCATTAACCTGAAACGSATGCTCTTAGGATTGCTTTATTTAGTAGGACGGGAGCGTGTGACAGAAAGGGTGAATAAGAACTCTAGGGTCAAATTCCTATAGGTGAGAGTGTGGAGTTGCAACCAACGCTCCCAACCCGGACCCTTAACTAGTAGTGGTTCCATAAATTTTTACATGTCTATCGAATTTTGGACACCATATTCGTCCAAGTGCTTCAAGGAGATTTGATAATGGAGCATTTGTTACGAGGGATTAGAATTATATACTCGCAGATAAAATCTTGAGATTGAGACCAAKATTAAAACAAGGAAAATTTTCCATAACTATTTGATTTTTTTGCAAAGTTTAGAAATAACTACCCGCTATTTTTTTATAATAGTGAAAGATATGCCTTGTTGTACTTGTTGACTTCTTGTACTGATTGTTGTTGTTTAATTGTTGTTGATGATATAATTGTTATTTTTTTCTGTTTTTTAATTATTTTTAAACTATGTAAGTTTATCAAAGGAAAAAAATCAATTAATTAAAAAAAMCCCCCAAAAAAAGGATCAACGGATATCCGGATATCCAATTCGAAAAAATCGAATATCCAAAATTTTGGATATTCAAAAATGTCGAATTGGATTTGGATTGGGATTTTACCGATCCGAAATTTTCAGATACTCAAAATTTCAGATTGGATCGAAACAGATGGGATWTGATTATCCGACATGAACAACCCTACAATCCTCTCTCACTCAAGCCACCACCACAATCATCCTATCTTCTCTTTCAATTCTCACTCCTTTTTCGAACCCTTAAGCAGCCCTCAAACAAAAAAATTCAAGTCAAAAAATAGGAATTTTGATTCGAAAATTAGGGTTCCAGTTCAGAAATTGGAGTTTCAAATGCAATAATTTAATGTTTTTCATGAAGGCGTGATATTTGAGCTCGAGATTCTGATTTTGTGCTCCAAAATTAGCAAGCGGCAACATCGGCCCGACGTATAGGCGGCAACAATTCATGGCGGCAACAACCCAAACAAATGCTTTCAATTCCTTAATCAACCCACAAATCAAAAATCAATGGGTACTCATAATTTGCTTGTTCACCCACAATTCTACAATTACAATAGTTATAGATAGTATTTGTGGATTTCTGATTTTATTCGAGGTTAGTTTGAGTATTTTGATGTGAGGTTTAATTGATGATGGGAAATATATTAGTTATTCGAAATTGATATAATTTTTCATTAGTTTATGGATTTTCTGCCACCTTTGTTACTACGTTGTTAATCGTTTGTGAATTATGATTATTTGTTATAATCGCCTAAATTGATGAAAAACAAGAAATCGTAAATCATTTTTGTTCGGAATATTCCTTTTTTTGTCGAAAAATAAAAATGGGTAGAGATTTACAAAGTTTAGATAAGTAATGGGTAGTTATTTTTAATTTTAAAAACGGRTAATTATTTCTAAACTTTGCCAAAATTTGGATAGTTTATGRCAAATTTTCCTTAAAACAACAACTAGCTTGAAGTTCAAATCATTTAATTACACTTTCTTTTGACTTACAAACTTATGTAAGCAATATGATTTCTACATCTATAACCTAATTTAAATTATTTATTCTAAGGATGTAGGTGTTCTTTGAAGATTTACTAATGAATGATAAGCTCCCTTTGGTCCTTTAGCCAAAAGAGAAGAATGTGTTCCTTTCTCTACAACTTTCCCTTTATCCAACACAGCAATTAGATCACAGTTTTGTATGGTGCTTAATCTATGAGCCACTACAACACTTGTCCTACCAACCATCACACGTTCGAGTGCGTCTTGCACTATCTTTTCCGACTGGCTGTCTAATGCACTCGTTGCCTCGTCGAGCAGGAGAATCGACGGGTTCCTTAATATAGCCCTTGCTATTGCTATTCTTTGCTTTTGGCCTCCAGATAGTTGCACCCCTCTATCGCCACACCACGTATCATACCCGTCTTTTAGGCCGGATATAAAGTCATGGGCATTGGCTGCCTTTGAAGCCTCAATGATTTCAGATTCATCAAGGTTATCACTAGTTCCATATATTATGTTCTCTCGTATAGTACCAGCAAATAATGTAGGTTCTTGGCTAACCAAAGCAATGTGCTTCCTTAGGGACCTAAGGTTGTACGTTCGTATGTCACGTCCATCAATTTTCACACACCCCTTTTGAGGATCATAGAACCTTTCGACTAGGCCAATAATTGTTGATTTACCTGAACCACTTTGGCCTACTAGGGCAGTCGACTTCCCCGCTTCAATGTTCATTGAGAAGCCCTTGAAGATCACTACATCAGGTCTCGTGGGGTATGAGAAGTCCACATCTCGGATCTCTATATGACCAGTTATTTTATCTGGTATGTAACCTTCAGGATTGTCTGGGTCAATCTCAGTAACACGGTCTAGAATTGCGAAAACTGACCTAACAGCATCTGCACCCTTAGCAAGGTCCGTGGTCATGCTCCCAGCATCAGCAATGACACGGCCAGTGCTCACTAGGATCATGAAGGTCTCAAACAATTCTTTGGCTGTGATGTAACCTTGAGCCATTAACTTACCACCATACCAAAAGTCCATGGCCCAAGCACAAATGTTTATGCCTTGAGAAGCTCCCAACCCGAAGCCTGCATACCATGACTGTCGAATGCTTTCTTTTCGAGGCCCTTCCTGAGCCTTCTCTAGCATTGCTAGAATTCTAGCCTGGGATGAGAAAGCAGTGACAGTCCGAAGGTTGGATACAGCTTCAGCAGCTAACTTGCTACTCTCATTTTGCGCCTTGACTGCCTTCTTAGACATGCTTTTAAGCAAGACTCGTCTTGTGTAGAAACTGACAATAATAAGGGGTTGGATTGCGATCATGACAATGGCCAGCCTCCAAGCAATGATCAATCCCATTGTGAAGGCAATCACAACTGCTGAAATGGTTTGGACAAGAAGTGCCATCCGATCTCCGACCAAGGATCTCACCTATAAATATACCAACAAACTTATCAGACAACATGGGTAAGTCTGTCAGTCAAGGAAAAACAATCTCCATTGCTGACTGTTATAGTGTGTCTTTGTGTGATCTGGGTAACAAAGTAGAACCATTTCAAGGATKATTTCTCAAATTATCTCAACATGCATTTAACAATAATCTGGTGAAAATCAATCTAACCCAAAATTAACTTCTGAAAATGTATGTGAATGATATGAATTTTAAAAAAAAAAATGTGAAAACAAAACAGTTGAGATGTTCAGAGCAGGGCTTTCTGACATGTTCATGTTTATTACTACTATAGTATATCTGGCCTAAGAAGTTTTCCTAAAATCATATTCTAACTCATCAGATTATTGATAAATTAGACATTATGAAGTTCGTCAGAAATGTTTTAATTCAAGTAGCTAAATCTTGAAATAAGCACAAAAATAAAAGAGCTTAGCGAAATACAATATACTAGAACAGGTTTAGATGTGTTATTACAAGGTAGATAACTTACCACATTGGCATCCTTGGCGAGCCTAGAGCAGATAGTACCAGTACTATTTTCATCACGATCGAACCACCCAACCTCAGAAGTTAGCATCCTGGAAAGCATCTGCTCTCGTACCCTCTTAGTCAAGAACTCCCCCATGTATGCAAAATTGTAGTGCTGAACAATGTTTACTAACAAGGAAAACACTGCAAAGCCTAGAAAACACAAAGCATAAATCGTTGTCTGCCGCTTAATCTCTTCATTATCTTGCAAAAAGTACACAGATATCATGGATCCCATTGCGAATGAATAAACTGGTTGGACTGCCCCAAATAGCATTGCACCAATACACCCAATAGTGGCTTGCTTCCATTCTGGTAAGTTCAAGGCCAACAATCTTTTAAATGATGGGACAGGAACCTTTTCTTCACCCTTATGTTCAATATCAGGTTCATTGACAGAGTCATGAACTGAGTTAGCTGAACTCGAACGACTCACCAATGAGTGTCTCCGGCTGCTTGTGCTATATCTTGTTTCCATATTGTTGAAAATAGACGAGTTTGAGGTGGAAGGGTGCGACAAACTTCTTTGATCATCTTTAGATCTTTCTATCTGCTGTAAAAGGACCAGTGAATTGTAGAGTCCATCTTTCTGTTGGATCAAATGATCATGGGAACCAGTTTCCATCACCTGGCCATTTTGTRTTACAGCAATAGTGTCCGCATTTCTAATCGTTGAGAGCCGGTGTGCAATTACTATAGTGGTTCGTCCCACAGCAGCCTTGTCAAGGGCTTCTTGGACAACTCGTTCTGACTCAGAATCTAATGCACTGGTTGCTTCATCTAGCAGAAGTACACGAGGTTTCTTTATGATAGCTCTTGCTATTGCTATCCTTTGCTTTTGTCCTCCCGACATTTGAACTCCTCTTTCGCCAACCTACAATCGCAACATTACATGAATAACAAGCAATGTGCAAGTCACTACCTCGTCAAGCAATGTGTGAACAGACTTATCTTTACAAAAGCAATATGCAAGTCTGCTTGAGAGTTATCATCTTAATAAACAATGTAACAGGATTTAGACCGTGCTTTAACATTTAAATATAAGTCATACCTGAGTTTCATAGCCGAGAGGCAATTGGCTAATAAAATTATGAGCATTAGATGCTTTTCCAGCTTCAATAACCTCTTCCATTGTAGCATCTTCTTTGCCAAAAAGTATGTTCTCCTTAATTGTAGTAGCAAAAAGTGCAGGTTCCTGACTCACTAGTCCCATTTGTGATCTCAACCACTTGAGCTGAAACTTATCAATAGATACCCCATCTAACAATATCTCCCCACCGAGTGGATTATAAAACCTCTGAAGCAACGCTACTGCAGTCGATTTTCCAGAACCACTTCCGCCAACTAAAGCCACTGTCTCACCTGCAGGAACTTGCAGTGAGAAGTCCTGGAATATTATCGAATCTGGTCTCGAAGGGTAAGCAAAGCTGACATGCTTAAATTCCACATCCCCCGAAATATTGTCCAAGGTTAGTCCTTCCATCTTTTCAGAGTCAATTTCAGGTACCCTCTTTATCACTTCCATTATCTTCTCTGCAGCTGAAACAGCTTCAGACAAGTACTTGATGTTTGATAGACCAGAACCAAGAGATCTGTAAATCAACGTCGAAACATCACAAAAAGATAAGTTTTACTTAAGGATTGTTAATGTGACAGTGATACAGAAAGATAAGTCTATATGAATGCAGACTGTCATGTAGTTCCACATGTCCATATTAAGCCTAACAAATCTCCATTATATGAATTTAATTATTTCTCTGTTGTACTTTACCACAAGATGATGCATCGAAAAGACGAAAACATCATAAGTTCAGTGCATTTTCCAATTTCCATCCATGAGTTGCAGGTGTCTATTATTTTCTAGGTGTTGAATCCAACTTTGGGACTTCATATTTTCCATCCAAAACTCGATAACAAATAGGACACTTAATCACTTATATTCTACTTGGTTCCGATTCCATTCCACGTCGTCCATATCCGTAACCCAACAAGCACACTATAGAAAGGACATCTAACCTGCAAAACTTAGTTGCTACATGGCAGTCCCAAGCCTATACAAAATTTCTGAAAGCAGGACTTTCTGATGCTGTTTTATTTCAATCATTTGATACATCCAAAATGCTTCCCTTTCTGCCATTCCTACCTTTATTCGTTTTTCTTTTCTTAAATTTTCTCTCCTTTTTCGCAATCATTGTAGCACTTTTAACAAGATTCTAGTGTCACCACCATGTTTAAGCATAACTTATCGACTTTGAACTTTGAAGATAAGAGCCAAATATAAATGCAAAGGTTTTATTCCTTCTCCAACAGCAAATTCGAGTATATTTTTCATAACAGCAAATAGAAGATGCTACTTTTCTGAATACCAGCAGCTTTTAGAGAAGCACTATAAGGAATTTATGATGTCAGTACTAGCAAATCGATCGTAGAATAGACACACGCTGATGCATAACATTTAGTAATATTTAGGTGAAAAAGAACTTACAGTCCTCCAATAGAGAGAGCAGCACCCACAGCGAAGACAGTACCGCCTTTAGCGCCATGGTACATSACAAGCTTACTACCATACCAAGTAGTGAACGACCAAACAGCGAAGCTTACACCATTGCTACCAATAGCCACACCCTTGGCCAAACCTTGCTTGAGGCCCAACTTCACAGACCCTTCCAAAGCAGCGGAGAACTTTTCCATGGTTTTGCTCTCCCCTACAAAAGCATACACTGTTCTGATCGACGAGATAGCCTGCTCCACTATGCTCCCCGCTTTGCTGTATTCAACACTGAGCTTCCTAGCTAGCCCCATCAGTATCCTTCCATAAAGCAAGCCCGGGATAATGAGAAGAATTACGAAAGGGAATCCGACTATTGCTAACTTCCATAGCAATACAAATGCTGCTATATAGCTTCCAATGAAAGTGGATGTATTCATCACAAAATTCGGTACCTGATGCATTGAAGCATGCAACATTAASTCATGTTCTAGTCCAAAACTCCAAATTTTACAGCATCCATTCCTAAGTTGTTCAGTTTGATATAGAGAGTAATTCAATGTTAAGTAAATAATTCGATCACAAGCCAAAACCTTTAGTAGTTAAACAAGATTATTATTATGACAATTGATTAGGAAGATGCTAGTCATGCTACCATATACTCCGTAGTAATGAGCTCATATGTTCCAAGGAAGATGCTACTCCATGCAATTTGATTATATAGTTACTAAACAACTGCATACTAGCATCGTTCCTACCAGAATGGTCGCTTCATGTAGCCGACTCCACTTATGGAACTAAGACTTTGGTTGATTGAAAACATATATGCAACCAAATATTATTATACACCAATATAGTAACTAACAAGTTGTTGCAATAAAAGTAAAATAAAATTTAAAAAAAAAAGATATACTCCGTAAGTGGGATTTAGGAAGTGTACCTTTTCACTGATTACATCTTGAATAGTAAGGGTATCACTAGACACACTAAGGATAACTTCGGAAGTGCTACCAACATGCATATCAAAGTAGCCCACATCTTGCCTCAACACTGCTTTCAAGTATCTATACCTCATTTTTGCGGCTTGTCTTTCAGCTGTCCTTGTCCAACAATACCCCTCTACCATGACCCATACAATAATTTAACAAACTATTACAAATAAATGAATAAATAAACTTGATAGTAATAATAATGCATTTATTAATATTAGATGATAATAAAATTGTTAAATTTTGGCCACCCCACTATAAAATTATTAGCACAGGTTTTGTTTGTTTACTTAGTAATGGAAAATAAGTCCTTATCAACATTAAATATCATAGCGAAAATATATAAATAAATAAATAAACATAAAGGTAATGTCCTGTTATATTGAATGACATAAGCACGCAATTGTAATCAGTTTCATTTTAGTTCAATTACGGAGAAGTAAAATAAAGGGTTTAAAAATCACCTTTTCTAGATTTTTATCTTTATGTGACAAACCATCTTTTTTTTTGTAGATTTTTTTGTGAAAACCGTCTTATCTAACTTTTTTTTATTTGTTGACTATCTTATATCGACGTTTTAAGGAAAGAAAAAATGGCAAATGTCGAATGGCGAGTGAAATCGAGGAGCATGCATGAAGTGACTACTCCTACAACAAATGCAAAATAAAGATGAGATGAGAAACAAAAATGACGAAAAAATAAAGAAAAATGTGAGTCAAAGTCATAAACCAGTGGAAAGATAGAGGTCAACAAACAAAATCCCTACAAAAAATGGTTTTTCGTCACAAAAAAAATTCTAAAAAATGTGGTTTTGACAAAAAAAAACCAAAAATAAATTAAAAGGAACCGACCCTTTAAAAGGCCACGAGAAAGCCGTTGAAAATAAACAATTTTTTTGGGGTGGTGGAATTAAATATGGAAACATAGTGATCCAAGAAGATTTTATAATAGCGATGATTTTTGTATATATATTTCTTGCAAGTTTATCTAACCAAATATAGAAAGACAATAATTGTGATTAGCTCATGATAATAAAGTAGAGAATAAAAAAGAATTAAAAATATGAGATGATTTCATATACTTGGTAATAAAAACAAAAAAGAGTAAGAATAGGAAAATGAAAGACAGTGAAGGCGCACCAAGGAAACAAAGAACCCACGCTCCTGCTGCCACCATGCATAGAACTATTGCGTTCTGCCAACCAACAAAAACAAGTAGTAGTATTCATTATTCAACGATTTGATTAAAAGCATGTACAAACACCAACTTCCTTTTCTCAAACATTTCAATACACTAAAATAAAGTGTGATTCTCTTTTTGTTTCTTTTTTTTTTTGGAATTTTTCAAAGATCAAATAAGTGTGCGGTGGTTAGTATGGTTAGTGTCACTTAGGAATTAATAAAGTATTGTAAGGTTGTGAAAAGGTCGTGCTACTTMGTATTTGTATTTGATRGAGTATATAACAAATTTTTTTGGCTTTAACCAAAAGTGGCTTGTGRATTCAAAAAATTATTTCATAAGTTTTACTKGGTCAATTGCTAAAAATTTAGTAAAAAAAATATTTGCAAAAACCTAAAATTTGTAACAACAATTTTTTAATTTAATTGGGGCCAAAGGATTTCGCTACTTGTATATTGACTCCGCTCCTGTCAACCATAAGCTTGAATTTTTTGTTGAGATGATCCATTAACATGGTATCAAGAACTTAGATTTATCTTAACCCTAAATTAATTTTTCTTTCCGTAAATTAATACAAATAGTGCATAACCAAAAATCACATTGTTAGCATTTACTAAAAATAGCATTACCTCCATTTCACGAAATTATTATCACTTTTCTCATATGGAAGTTTCACAAAGTTCCTRCTACTCCCTCTTTATTCCATTTTAAGAAACCTTAAATTAATTTTTTAATTATGGTGGTCCACCATGTGTATAATATCACTCTTGCAATACACTCATGTGTCTTAACCAATGTAATTTTACTTGTTTCTCTCTCCAATTTAAATATATCTTTTAACTCGATCTACTTTTCATATGATATTAGTTTTTRTATTTTAGACCCAAATAATATATGATTGTTTTTTTCCTGAAACGGATGAAGTAGTTATTTCCTTAGATTTTTTTACCTGCTACACTTTTAGTTTGGCTAATAATTAAACTCTTGATATGTCTCTCCTTTTATATTAGCTAGTCCGATCCATTAATTGGAGTTATGTCTATGAATCTATGATAGTAATGAGTTGATTATTTCTAGCCCAATTCGTTTGATCACCTTGGACAATTCAAAAGGCAAAGGTTTGGACAATTCAAAAAAACAATTTTGCTAGTTCAAATTCCAAATCCATTAACATGTAAAACCTATTTGATCACCTTCAATGAGTAATCATATCGAATTATGTGCTTAAAAAAACTGGCTAGTTTCATTAAAGGTAAGCTTTTTCGCTTTTATAATTTTGATACCCATATAACTTAATTAATCACTCGTWTTCTTTGATGCATAGAAACAAAGTGTTTTCATTTATTCCTTTTAGTAGGAAGGAAGATACCGCTAGCATTTTATTAAGTTAAATCAAACTTCATCAAAGTAGTAATACTTAGCGAGAACAAACCAAGTCATATGTATCCATAATATCATGATTCATGAATATCACATCGTGGCACAAAATATAATTTAAATTAATGGGTTGATCAATAATAAATAGTACTCTTTTGTGCCAATAATSACAGAACCGTGCATATGCTTTAGTTGTCAACAACTAGATGATCAGATAATCATACATGTAATACCTAATTAGGTATTTTCGTATCACTTCTTTCCTAGTGAAGTTCCAAGTATAAGAGTCCATTTTTCTTTTTTTATTAGAAGCTAACGCATATCCAATTAAACATGTTTCACTTGCACATACCCATAAATTTATCTAGTCTCTCTCCTCCAAAAAATACGAAGAATTCAAACTAACCGGGCCAAATCGCAAAATACAATTTATGTATTCTCTCCGATCCGATCCGTAATACTTTGTGTGTTTTATCTACATGGTATTTGAAACGAGTAATTTGGTTTTTAATATGAAATTTTTAAGATGTTTTAATTTATCAATGAAAGAGCTTTTATTTGTGTTTTATGACTTTTGAAGTTTTGTACTAAGACGCTTATTTTGATAGTGTTTTGATATAATTATAGACCAAGACTTGTTTGTAGTAAAGCTTTATCAAAAAGGTAATTTAATGATTCATCTTTATTTTAAAAAAAATGTGGTAAAACCACAAGGCGGCAAAACATAATTTGCGGTGTGTTCGGAGAATCGGAGGTGGTCTAGCTCATTTTGTGGTGCGGTGTGGTATGGTTTGGAAATTTTCCAAGCTGAATAATTTCGGGTTGGGGTTGAAACCGCACCACAATAACCACTCTTACTTGTCTGATCTCATACTAAGGCCATGTTCTTTTGTACTAAARTAGACTAAACTAAACTGAAGTTGGTTTAAATTGGTTGAATAGAATTGAAGTGGACTGAAGTAAGTTGAATTGAACTAAAGCGAACTGAAATAGAAAGGAGTTGAAGTATGTGAAATGAGCTAACCTGAATTGAAATTGCCTGAAGTGGACTAAACTGAATTACCATAAATTAAGCCCAAAGAACAARGCCTAATTCWTTACTTGCCTAGCGGCAAATTATTAGGTGCAATCCCCCTTCACCTAGCAATATACAAACCCCTCTTAATTTWATTTTATTTTTTTTTCAGTGAATATTTACTTCCTTCATCATTCATATTTTTACAGTATCACGCAGCTATATTCTTAGGCTATAAACAATTAACTTATCCTACAAATAAGGTAACAAGCTATATCATACAATTGTACATGACTAAGCTAATTATAAGCATAATCTTATTATCTTAACACTTAATTGCAATCTTGCTTCTCATAAAAAAACTAATTTTTATGGGCACGCGATGCGTGCTTAGGCTTATGAAAATTGCATTTCATCATTAAAAATTATTATAAAGTATGTATCAAAATAAAATGTTTATGCTCTGTAGCTTATTAGCAATACAATTTTATTGAATCGTAATTGTTTTTTTAAAGTATGACTTAAAATTCAAAATAAAACCATTAGTGCTTCAATTCATTGTTTAAAGCTTTTCACTAATAAAGTTACATAATAAATTCAATTTTCATTTTTAATCACATAATAAGAAAAAGGGTAATTTAGGCACATTAATTCATATTTTTTTTTTCAAAATTCATTTAGGGTATAAAAGACTTTTAAGAGGAGGGACACCATCTTCCTCCCCCCTTCCCTTATATAATAGAGATTATTCCAATCTTCTTTTATAATCTAGATGAGTATTTGAACTACRACCAAGAAATTAAGGACGGTAATTGATCTTGTGGGAAATTATTCGAACCAAAGGTATGATGTCCAACTAAATTGTATTATTATAGAATTTTGTATGATCCTTTTGATATATCTATGATGAAAATTATTCTATTAATGCATGATCATATCTATCTTATATGTTCATTTTTGAGTATAAGTTGAATACTAGAAATACACATACACAATTCTAGATGAATATTTATAGACATGTATTATCTAAATTAGGATATATAAGTGAACAATGTCTATGTTTAAGTGAACTTTGAGAATGTATAAGTAAACAACGACTTTATATGAGTGAACTTTGAGAATATTTAAGTGAACTTTTAGGATATATAAGTGAACAATGACTTCATATAATTATACTTTGTGGATATATAAGTGAACAATGATTTTATATAAGTGAACCTTGAAAATATTTAAATAAACATTGAATTCGTGCGTGCAAGTGAACTTTTAGGATATATAAGGAACAATGATTTCGTATAAGTGTACTTTGAGGAAATATAAGTGAATTTTGTTTTGTACTATATTAACATATGTTCTAAATTGGTGAATATTTGCTCGTACTATATAATATACGGAGTATTATATACGAAGTATTTACTTTATATTTAATGATGAATATTTATATTTTTATTTAAAACATATAGAAAGATAGTAAAATAAAATTAATAGATATAAAGATCAGTTAGTTATGAATACTAGTTATAATATTGGATGTATTTTTAGATTTACATTAACTAATTAAAAATAGATAGATATAAATATATGTCAACTAATAAAAGGAATGAAAAATAAAAAACAAAACAAAAGCTAAGACACGTGCTAGACCAGGGAGGGGTTGTATGTTGCAATATTGAGAGGATTGATAATATAGGCGTTGACTTTACTTCATTATTAGACCAGATATATTAGTAGTCATTTATTTGATCAATTGAAAATGTTTTAATATCTTAAGGCCTTACAAGTTACAACAATCATAGACACTCTTATTCAACTAATTATAAAAAAAAATTAGGAAAAATATTATATACAAAACTAAGTATTTCATTATTAAATAAATTTAATTAATTTCATTATTCATTAATGAATTTAAATTCAACATTATTGTATATGAAAAGGCCTAAGATTAGTATTAATTATATATATATTATAATATATATATAAATATACCTTATATATATATATAATATTTGAAGTAATATATACGAGTATATAAATATGTTACTTGCTTGAATGCTTTACTACGTATAACACCATTATATCTTAATTTATCTTTGATTATATTGAATTCATATGATAATTGACATCACTCTAGCAGTACTTCACTCTGTTTAAAAAAAATAAGTAAAACTAACTTAAATATTTTCATTTGTTCTCTCACTAGAAGTCTACAAAATTATACTCCCTTCGTTTTTTAAATGTTTCATACCATTTTGGAACGGTTTTAAGAGTTATTGAGTTGAATAAATAATTGAGTAAGTTGGGTAAAAAGTTGAATAAGTTAAGTAAAAGAGTAAATGTGTGAATGAAATTTTATGGAAAATAGTAATTTTGGGTGAATAGATTGGGTAAAATAATGAAAGTTGACTTTAGAAATGAATAATTTATTAATGTTAGAGTAAATGAAGTATGTAAAAGGTAAAAAAAGTTATTTTTAGATTGGTGTGGAACATCTATTTGAAAACGGCCCAAAAAGAAACTTAAACATCTAAAAAAATGGAGGGAGTATATTTGTTCAAATTATAAAAAATAAATATTAATAACTACACATTGTAATGAATTTAACAAGATTTTACATGACTATAATTGTTCTTACAGTACATAATATAAATCACAAATTTGTATGAAAAAGTAGTAAATAGTGTCACGTACACAAAAATKATGGAAATGTTAAATAAATAACATAGGGAGTATGTGTACACATAGATCTCATCATCTAATATAGATGGAAAATAGAATAGTATAGGAATTAGCATTAATATAAATAAGGACAATTCATCAAATAAAATTGCATCACACGGGTAGGAGACTCTATATGAAAACTACCTAATTCAAATAATATGATGATGTATGAGTTTGTTCTGTTTATCTTACTTATACGTATCTAACTTATTTTAGCTTGTTTTGTGGTAGAATAGCTACAAGTTTATTCTTTTGAATGTTTTTCTATTATCGAAACTATTTTGAATTATTTGAACTTATTTTTTTAAAAAAAATAAATAAAAATAATGTGAAGAAAAAGTATATAAAATAAAGTAGGTATAACATTCGTGTTAGGATCCTCTAGAGTTGTAAATGGGAGAGTAGAGTTGTGAGAGGAAATTTTTTAAATTATATTATATTATATTGTATTTTACTTTTATTTTTTGCAAGTAAATTTATTAGTCAAAAATTTGCATTTGAAAGGTGTAGATTTATTGAATTCCACCAATTTATAACTTTAGAGATCCCAACCCATAATATTCACTATAACAAATGAGGTTAGACCGTTAGAGTAAAGGGATAAAAAAAAAAGACAGAGAGATAAAAATCAATTGACATATACTGGAATAATGTTTTATGCAGCCTAGTGCTGCATAAGACATTGCAGTACAGTGGGCCCCACGAATGATAGGATATGACAAAATGAACCTAGGATATGGTAAAATAAATCGTGGATATGACAAAATGAATTAATGGTAGGATATGATTAAATGAACCTAGGATATGGTAAAATGAATCAAAGAGGAGATAATAGGGATGTCATTCGAAACGTGGACTTGAATTCCAGTAAAAACGGACTTCGAATAGTAATCCCCTGTTCAAATATATAAAATAAATATTAATAACTACCATTGTAAGAATTTAACAAGATTTACATGACTATAATTGTTCTTACAGTACATAATATAATCACAAATTTGTATGAAAAGTAGTAAATAGTGTCCACGTTACAACAAATTATGGAAATGTTAAATAATAACATAGGAGTATGTGTCACATGATCTCATCATCTAATATAGATGGAAAATAGATAGTATAGGAATTAGCATTAATATAATAAGGAATTCATCAAATATTTGCATCACCACGGGTAGAGACTCTATATGAATACCTAATTCAAATAATATGAATGATGTATGAGTTTGTTCTGTTTATCTTACTTATACTTTTTTTTTTAACAAATACTTATACGTATCTAACTTATTTTAGCTTGTTTTGTGGTAGAATAGCTACAAGTTTATTCTTTTGAATGTTTTTCTATTATCGAAACTATTTTGAATTATTTGAACTTATTTTTTTTAAAAAATAAATAAAAATAATGTGAAGAAAAGTATATAAATAAAGTAGGTATAACATTCATGTTAGAGATCCTCTAGAGTTGTAAATGGAGAGTAGAGTTGTGAGAGGAAATTTTTAAATTATATTATATTAATATTGTATTTTACTTTTATTTTTTGCAAGTAAATTTATAGTCAAAAATTTGCATTTGAAAGGTGTAGATTTATTGAATTCCACAAATTTATAACTTTAGAGATCCAACCCATATATTCACTATACAATGAGGTTAGACGTTAGAGTAAGGATAAAAAAAAAAAAGACAGAGAGATAAAAATCATTGAATATACTGTTATACTTATTTGTTCTCTTTGTCCTTGACAGTTGACACTTTTATTTAGTCGATCTTATCCTTATATTTCTACTTTCTCCGTTTTATTTTACTCGCGCATATTTTTTGTTTGGCGTTTTTTAAAGAACATATTTAGGTGTGTAAAAGTGCAAATTAAATAAAATAATTTTAACCCTAATAAGATATAATCTTATTCTTGATTGTGTTAAATTATTTACCTAATATATTCATTTATATTATTAATTTCTTCCTAAAAACACATGTCAAAAAGAAAGTTGCGGCTAAAAGAAACGGAAAGAAGTATATTTTTACTACAATCTTTGTTCAAGTTGTGATAGCTTTCAAAACTTTCATATATTTACACTTATTAAACTATATGAACTGATTAAAATTCAATATTTACACTTATCAACACTACGAAGTAGAACTTATTCTATGATGTAGGTACTGTACAATTTCAATTCATTAAATTAAGTGAAATAGCTCAAATAAATAATACTTTATCAAACAATGGACAACAAAATGTGAGAAAAACTTTTTTCACAATAGGGTAGAGATTGCAGCATCAGTGACTAATCCCGGAAAATTTAATAGAAATGGATGTGCATTACAATTCAATAACAACTGCAAAACTGGCCTTATCAGAACATCAAGTACCAAGGCTAAACATTAAAAATAAAAAAAAAATTGATTTATCTTGTTTTAATTTCAGTTATTAATCAAAGGATTAATGAAAATTATAAATCATGAAAAAAACTTGTAAAAAAAAAGAGAACAAACCTGGTTGATTATGATTGATAAAAGAATCGAAGGGGAATTGAAATTGAGCTGGCACAATATTGTTCATGCAACTTACTAGTGACACTAATCG
>SNQN01000297.1:138977-153572 GCA_008642245.1 Bassia scoparia
GACAGGGTCCTAGAGGAGGACCCGGTTCAGATCCAAATCCTACCCTTATCCATCAGGGTCCTAAATTTTAGGATCCAAATCCATCAAAAATGGATCTAGATCCTCGGATCCGGGCWTGGTCCTTTATCCACTGCCATATCTAATCTCACATGTACCAACTATTTAAGATCGATTGGAGTACGAAATACTACCTCCGTTTTTTTAAATGTCTCATTTGAGTTTTGTGGTTTTTGAGACAAAATTTTGGTGTAAATGATTAGGTGAGTAGATAGGTAATTTAATAAAGTATGTGGGACCCATAGATGAGAGAGGTAGAGAGAAGATATTGTGGACCCCACAAAAGTAAAAAGTAAATACGGATTATATGATAATTTATTGTAGTCTCCATGTAAGGGGAAAAAAATCAAAATTGGACAACTAATTCTAAACTTCCTAAAAATGAAATTGAGACATCTAAAAAACGGAGGAAGTATATAAAATAACTGTCTTTCTAATATATGCACAAGGGCACATTTTAAGACAACATATTCATTATTAAATATTTGATTATGTTGCATATCTCTATTAATTATTTTCGAGTTAAATATCGTAGGTAATATTTTATATATTTTGTATATCCCTATTAATTGCATATTCCTATTAGTGTTTTTATTGAAGTGAAATATTTTATAGGAAATTTGTTATCTTAATATGTGCACTTGGACACACGTTATAAAAACCGATAATATAATTAAGGAGTAATATTGTTTAATTAATTGACCTAGTGGGCCCCCCTAAGGCCCTAATACTTGCTAGATTCGCCTTAAACCACAACTTTAACTGCAATGCCATCATCTTAATCTATCTATATATNCCTAGGTCCTCCATTGCCTTTCGAACCAATTTGACAACAGCAGACTCTTTTTCCACCGAGAACGTATTAGTGGCTAACGAATGTACAAAAAAATCATCATTTGTTTGGGTTAAACTATGAAATTCAGCTTCRTCAACTTCCTCTTGTTGATATGCATCTACATCTACAACTCTGTCATTTTTCTTATTCACCTGATCATCCATATCTTCGCTAGGAAAATCAAAAAGATCTCTTGGTTGAGTTTTGATTACAAACTGCCAATCACCACTCTTTGGATCTTGTATGTAAAACACTTGCTCCGCTTGAGATTCTAAGACATATACTTCATCTGTTTTCAAAGACACCTTATTAACTGAAATGGAACCGTGATTATCCACTTTATATCCTCTACCCAAGTGCTCAATATCAAACCAAGAACATTTGAAAATAAGAACAGTATTTCCACCAGGGTAAGACATCTCAAAAACATCTTTAAAAACACAATAGTATTCCTTATCAGAATCATCATCTCCTCGTACCATTACTCCACTATTCTGAGTTTTTTCTGTTCTCACACCGATCTATTGTATGGAATCGAAAACCATTAACAACATATCCCGCATAACGCCTCATGACTCTAGAAGGTGAACAAACTAAGTTGTACAAATTTTCATCGACCTCCTCATTCTTTTACATTTTGCTCACCTGTTGAGAAATAAAGAAAAAAAGAATGGTCACATATTTTCTTTGCATAATATTTAAAATTTAGTCGTATGCATGAATTAGTTTTAAACTTACACGATCAAATACCAAATCAGCAAATTGTCTTTTATGCCTGCGTTCTACATTCCTTGGACATTCCATCTCCGATTCTAACTTATGTTCACTAGCACATCAAAAATAAATTAATGAATATTGACATAAACTAAATAAGATCATATAGAYATATGAAATAACTTAGTATTATATTTATGACAACTTACTTGACAAACTCAAGAAGATCATCATTAATGAAGTTTGWTTAGTGTGTTTATGACAAGGAGGACGAGCGTATCGACCTTTAGTTGTATGACCCGACAAATCACCGTAAGCAGGATAGTCATTMATAGTCCATAGCAACATTACACGCATATTAAAATTTTGCTTAGAGTGAGCATCATATGTTTCCACCCCAACTTCCCAAAGCTCCTTCAGCTCTTCAACTAAAGGTTGAAGATAGACATCAATACTTCTTCCTGGACTTGTGGGTCCAGRTATAAGTAAAGATAAGAGAAAGGAACGAGGTTTCATGCATAACCAAGGAGGCAAATTGTACGGAATTAACACCACAAGCTATATACGATGCTGTGAATAATCAAACGGTTGAAAACCATCACAAGCTAGTCCAAGTCGCACATTACGAGCATCTCTAGCAAATGAGCCATACTCTTTATCAAAAAAAATTCAAGCAGGAGAATCCGCAGGATGACTCATTTCCCCTTTTTTTCTACCCTTTCAGCTTTATGCCAAATCATATCTTTCGCTATTTTCCTAGACATGTACAACCTTTGTAGCCTAGATTTCAATGGAAAGTATCGTAAAACCTTATGTGGAACTTTAACTCCTTTCGAAGGTCCTTTATCTACATTTTTATACCTAGGAAAATCACAAGTAGGATATTTGTGCAACTTTGCGTGCTCCTTCCAATACAATATGCAATCATTTTGACANTCCTTTCGAAGGTCCTTTATCTACATTTTTATACCTAGGAAAATCACAAGTAGGATATTTGTGCAACTTTGCGTGCTCCTTCCAATACAATATGCAATCATTTTGACAAGCATCAATTTTAATACACTCAAGCCCCAAATCAGTAATTAATTTTCTTGCCTCATAATAAGAATCAGGAATGGTTGTTCCCCAAGCTTGTCGTTGCAATTTCAATAGACTATCAAAAGAACTATCACTCCAATTGTTTAARACTTTCAGATGCAACCAMAATATATGACAACTTTGACATTGTTGTGCCTTCAACTATTAAAGGCTCTTGATACGCTTTCAACAAATCATAAAACTTTGCGGCCTCCCCTTTAGGAGGTTCATTATGCATATTGATATCTCCTTCATTTTGCCCACATTGCATAGCTGGTATCCCAAAAATATCCTCTAACATGTTCAATTCACTATCATCATCTACCGTCCCATCATAAATAGAAGGAATTGTCTCATCAACATTATCAATGGTTTCCCCATGTAGTTCTCAAGTAGTATAATTCTCGTACATTCCCCACTTTAGTAAATCAAAACTCACATCACACCTTTTTTTTAAAATCAAATTACGACACTTATCACAAGRACATCTAATTGTAGTAGCATCATGAACCAAGTTGTTACGAGAAAATGCAAAGTTTAAAAATCCGTCAACACCCTCCCTATATTCTAGCAATGAATGATCACTTATTTTCATCCATTCTTTACAAAAAGCCATTCCCTATATCCAAGATAGTAAAGTACTTCAGAAATACTTCTCAATGCAACAAAAAGCTAGTAATAGAACATTCTAATAAGAAATAATTCATATTATACAATCGGTTATGACATAAAAGGTCTAAGATATGGTTTACTGCTTATTATAAATAAAATTATGTCACTAMAATCCAAATGCCTAAAWAATCAAATGACCGATAACAACTATCATAAAAATATACATACAACTCATAAAGTACTATAAAATTCTTCYAATGTGCTCTCAACATCATCTAATATTACCAAAAATTCACACAATTTCAACAACATAATAGCAAAGAATCAATATATTAAGGCTTATTATTTAGTTAAGAAGTCTTACAAATTGATGTGGGAATTGGTATCACACTATCACCCCAAATGGTTAAATCTTTATGGCATCACATTTCTCCCATTTCAAAGCATTGAAGCAGCAGCAACAACGATAACAAAAGATGGCCACCCTTTAAACAATAAGGAAAACCAACCACATCAGTCTTACAGTTGTCAATTGCTACACTTTATCTTAAACAAATATATAATGATGCATAATMATGTTGATTGAAACATAMCATATTATAATATCAAGTACAGGGTGTAAAGACAATAAGAAACAAACACAAATGTAATTTAAAAAAAAGCTTTGATTTCGCATAAAATTCACAAACCCAAAGCCATAAAACACAAAGCTATTAAGAAACACATGCAAAGTGTACATACCAACAGCACAAAAACAGCTACAATCATGAGTTTAAAAACTCTCTCATTGTCATTCAAACCCAATTTCAATACCTTTGATAATTCAATTGACGATAATACAACGTAATAAAAACCAAAATTGAAAGAACCCACGTATTATCTGAATACCCATGATCAGCATTCCAATTAATTTCTTCTTTCGCATCAAGGAAAATTCATCAAACCCAATCCAATCAAAAAAAACATTAACAACAGAATTTGCCAAAATGAAATCAAAAAAAAAATTTACCAGGCATTGGAGGCGACTTGGAGCAAGGGGCTAGGCGGGCTGTGCGGTTGGGACACGGCTTGGGGAGGGGATGAGAGTTGTGCGGCTTGACTGGCGGCGGTGGACCTGTTGTGACTAGTGCGGAGGTTGCTCGCTGTGTGGTCTGCTTTGGAGCGGCTGCGCGGTTGGGTGAGTGGTTTGATCGGCGGCTTGGGTGGGAGACGGCGGCCTGTAGGTGGGTCAGTGGGGTGATAACAGCCAAGTAATGGTGGTGATAGAAGGTTGCTTTTAGTAGTTAACTGTGCAAGGTTTTGAGGGGTTTGAGAGGATGAGTGTGTGTTGTATTTGATAAGAATTGAGAACAAAAGGAAAAATTCAGATTTTTGATATTAACTTTCTTATTTTTTTCATTTTTTTCAATTTTTGGCAAGGAAATTGTCGTTGCGAAATAAATGTATATTTTTAGCAACAATACTGTCGTTGCATTAAATTTGTAAAACACAAAAGCAACAACAAAAGTCGTTGCAAAAAATGCCTCTAATGAATGACAACGATAATTGTCGTTGCGTTAAAGGAGCTCAAAATTTCAACAAACCCCGCACTAAAGGAATTGGGGAGGGAAATGAAAATTATCTTTGCAACGACAATATCGTTGTAAAGTTTATTTTTTCGTAACGACAAATAAGTCGTTGCAAAAGTTTTATTGCGAAAAAAATACTTTTCTTGTAGTGGACGTATAGGTCTCCTTCACCTGCAAGAGACTCAACACACAAAATGTCCCAGAAGATCTCTATAGGGAGATCGAGAACGTTATTTGTACAACAAGATCAGCTATATCGATACTCAACAAGAACTTCTAACATGGGACTCTTGAGTGCACTAGAAGGATTAAAAACACTTTATCATCCCCACAGTCAAAGTAAGCCTTCCATTCTTCACATCTTGATTGCCCTGCCGTATGAAGGAAGTCGCCCTAAGATGATCGGAATATGAGCATCCTCATCCATGTCAAGCACAACGAAATCACAGGAATATAAAACTTACCCACACCGAACAGGAACGTCTCCAAAAATACCATGGATATTTTTGCAGAACGATCAGCATTTGCAGAGTAAATACTAGTGCATTTAAGATCCCCCATGTTAAGTTTATTACAGATCGATAAGGGCATAACACTAACACTGGCACCTAAATCACATAATGCATTATCGATATGCAAAGACCCTATATCACATGAAATAGAAAAGCTTTCAGGATCTTTCAGCTTTGGTGGAGACTTATTTGTATTATAGCACTGCACTATTCAGTTAAAAGCAACAGTCTCCACCCATTAAATTCCATCTTTTTAGTCAACATGTCTTTTAGAAACTTAGCATAAGAAGGAACTTGAGTTATTAACTTAGTGAAAGGAATAGTTACCTGCAGGTTTCTTACCACATCGAGAACTTGCTGAATTGCTGGTCCTGCTTCTTCTTGGCAACTCTAGCTGGAAAAGGTAACTGAATGGGAGGCACCACAATAGGAGGTGCTTTCACTTCTCCTCTCCTCTTTCAGTTTCCTTGTCTGCTCTCCATCCGCTGGCTTTTCAGCATCTACAACAGCTTCCTTCAATGCACTGTCAGGCCATCATCAGTTGAGGGCATGGGTAGGACCTACGTAACTAGTGGACACTGCAGAGGTGATCGCATGACACTATCCTTCAGCGTTGTGGTTGCAAAGAAGGGCACCCTACTGCCTATGTGCATTAGATGCAGCCAATTGCGCCACTTGGGTATCCAACTGTATTATAAGTGACTAAGGATTGAATATCTCGTTGGACTTGCGTTTGGAATAGAATCATAAGAGCTTGCTGATCCTTTTGCATCTGAATCATCATGTTTTTCAACTCGGCTATGGCTGAATCAGTTGTTGGGGCCTGTGGTTGTTGCTGCTGTTTGTTGTACTGCTGATTGTTGCGACTTCTCACTTCTAATGAGGGGGATGATATCGAGGGTTGATAATTTTGTTGCTGCTGTGGGGGCTACTGTGAAAACTGTTGAGGATTCAACACGTTGTTACTCTTGTATGAGAGAGTATGGATGATTTCTCATGCCTTCATTGTAAGTATTAGAGTATGGATTGTTGGGACGATTCTGAAACGCGCCACTTTGCTCCATAGGAGATTGACACCCATGAGCTAGATGTCCCATCCCCCCCCCCCCACAATATCACAGTACATCTCACTTGGCCTAAAACAGCTGCAACTGAGGCTGACCGATTCATATTAATGCCATCTAACTCTGATTGATGGCTGAAATCTGGGCCGCCAATAGAGTAATTTGATCAACCTCGTGCTTGCCAGTCTTCTTCGTCGCACCTCGAGGATTGCCATATTGAGCATATGATTGATCATTCCTCAATCAGTTCCATCCAGCATTGACTGTCTGACTCATGAACCTCCCATTTGTTGTTGAATCGAGAATAAATATGAGATTCACTATTCAAACGTTATAGAAGTCTGAACCAAGAGCCTTTTTCCAACCCATGATGAGTGCAAACACGATGTAGCTCCTTGTAGCGTTCCCATGCCTCGTGTAAAAGTCTCATCAAACTCCTGCTTGAAGTTAGTGATTTTACTCCTCATTTGTGCTGTCTTCTCTAGAGGTAATACTTCTTAAAGAACGCAAGAGAGAGAGAGAGGCATCCCATGTCGCATAAGAGGCAGGATAAAGACTGTTCAACCATAATCGAGCTCTGTCCCGTAGTGTGAAAGGGACAACATAACACGGAGCTGATTAGGCTCAACTCCAGCATGCTTAATAGTGCCACGGTATTGGATGAAATTTAGAGATATGCAGGTTCGAAACTTCAGTTGCATTCCCTCCAAATTGATTGCGCTCAATCATGTTCAACAGCGCAGGCTTGATTTCAAAGTTAGTGCCTCTAGAGTAGCATGGGCGGTCTTGTTGCCACTGATTGCGATTCCCCTTCCTCTAAATCAGTTTCGTATATAAGATTCGAAAATTGACGAGAAATGGAAGAATCAGAGAAATCCAATCGCCTTGTGGAGTTCGTTCGTCTATGATACGTTCGCTCCACTTCTGGGTCGTAAGGAATCAAACCCCAGTTCGGAAAGACCTGCGCATACACAAAAAAGAAACTGCAGCGATCGTAAGTACTGTCCTGAAGAACAACGAATCGTTCTTCAAGACGAATACAAAAAGGAAATAGTTTAGACTCAAACATTAATCAATAAATAAAGCGGCCTCCCCGGCAAATGGTGCCAAAATTTGACAGGTTTCGCGTGCCTATCAAAAGTACATATCGAAACTAACTACGCAGCTAGTGGTAACAGGATCGTATCCAAAGGAAGCAACAACTATCAAATTAACTGAATCAAAGCATCTAAACCAGTAAGAGAAATATTTGGTTGTGTTGTAACGAAATAAGTCTAATGAACACGACAAATAATAGGAAATTAGCTATTATGACTAATGAATCTAGAGCTATGCTCACTATAGCAGTAATTGACAACAATTCGGCATTAACAATTCACAACAAGCATAATCAAAATAGGGACAAAGTTCACTCGAATCAATGAACCATAGAACTACTCCTAACCGTATCTCTCGCCTAGGATAGTCTCGTTCTACCTATTAACGTTGGATCTTGTGCTAAGTCTCAATCGCTAGATCTAGAGGACTTGTGACTAATCAAATTAAGCAATTAAGTCGGGCCCTATGCATTAATTAACATAAAGAACAATCTAATAGGAAATTCATTAATGCCAAGTCAAGAATCGAATCAAACCAAAAACATTCCAATCATATTGCTATAGATCCCCAATCGCCCTAGAAATTAAACTACTGTCTCATATTGAAATTGAACATGATAATTGCAATTGGGAAAACATAATAAAAGCATAAACAAATAAAAGCAATACTAGAATAGATTAGAGGATAATAATTACCAAAATTGCAAAGGAAATTGATGAACGATTGAAATTTATTGAATTCCAATGATGAATGATAAAAGTAGGGTTCTCCTTAACAATACGTAATTGAGTTTTCAAACTAAGAGTCTTTGATAGAATAAAAGATAATTCCTCAATGAGGATTAGAATCCCTTTAAACATCTGAAATTTTCTAAATTAAACCCAACTTGCTAAATTACAATCCTTCCCTCTAATTAAAAGCCAATTAAAAATCGACTTAATAAGAGAAATCGGGCCCGATCTGATCGGATCAGATGTGATCCGATCGGATGACTCCATCCAGGACAGCTTTATTTGTCCGTCTTCGAGAAGCCATATCTCGAGATCTAGTGTCCAAATTACGCATATGACCTATCAAATCGAAGAACTCGAATTCTAGTTTCCAATACAGTTAGAATCACACCAATCCAACAAAAGAAAAATGATTATGGCCAAAAAGTGAGCAAGTATCAAAATCGATGCTCTGCAACGATCCTTCTGTTGTCGCTCCACTCCTAGCTCCTTGCCACTCCTCCCAAAGCTCCGTAGCGCTTGCAATATAGTCCCAAAATCACTCCAAATCAATGGAAGTAACCTAACCTTATTCAAACACTAAACAAACAATATTAGTAGCAAAGAGGGCCTTAAGACGGCCAAAAATCATTATTATATCTAGGAGATAAGAGGGAAAAACCATATATCAATACAACACATCAAGTTTCAAAGTGAATAGTGCTATAATCTCACATAGTGATGGCAATCGACCGGATCTGGGTAGGGTCCTCTAGGATCCAGACCTAGATCCGTTTTTTAGGTAAGATCCAAATCCTACCCGATCCACCAATAGGACCCAAATCCAGATCCGTATGGATCCTACAGATTCGAGTCCTAAATGGATCCTAATGGATCCTTTTAATTTTTTACTTCAAATGAAAAAAACAAATTTTGATTAAAAAAGCCTAAAACAACTATATCTTCCTTACGTCTCCCATTATTTGTGAGTTTACAAGCAATCGTACATGAATAAAGATTTAAGTCATTTAACGTACGAGAAAAACAAAGTTTCAAAGACAAATATACTTTGATTTAGAGTATAGTTAATTTTGGGTCAAACTATCAAAATTGGATTAGTACATTTTTCAGTAGTATTACTATTATCCAACATGTTTATATATTTTTTTAAAAAATGGGTAAATGGATCCTGTGACAGGGTCCTAGAGGAGGACCCGGTTCAGATCCAAATCTACCCTTATCCATCAGGGTCCTAAATTTTAGGATCCAAATCCATCAAAAATGGATCTAGATCCTCGGATCCGGGCATGGTCCTTTATCCACTGCCATATCTAATCTCACATGTACCAACTATTTAAGATCGATTGGAGTACGAAATACTACCTCCGTTTTTTAAATGTCTCATTTGATTTTGTGGTTTTTGAGACAAAATTTGTGTAAATGATTAGGTGAGTAGATAGTAATTTAATAAAGTATGTGGACCCATAGATGAGAGATGTAGAGAGGAAGATATTGTGACCCCACAAAAGTAAAAAGTAAATACGGATTATATGATAATTTATTGTAGTCCCATGTAAGGGAAAAAATCAAAATTGGACAACTAATTCTAACTTCCTAAAAATGAAATTGAGACATCTAAAAAACGGAGGAAGTATATAAAATAACTGTCTTTCTAATATATGCACAAGGCACATTTTAAGACAACATATTCATTATTAATATTTGATTATGTTGCATATCTCTATTAATTATTTTCGAGTTAAATATCGTAGGTAATATTTATATATTTTGTATATCCCTATTAATTGCATATTCCTATTAGTGTTTTTATTGAAGTGAAATATTTTATAGGAAATTTGTTTCTTAATATGTGCACTTGACACACGTTTAAAAAACCGATAATATAATTAAGGAGTATATTGTTTAATTAATTGACCTAGTGGGCCCCCTAAGGCCCTAATACTTGCTAGATTCGCCTTAAACCACAACTTTAACTGCAATGCCATCATCTTAATCTATCTATATTTATACTAAAGCAATTCCCACCTATTATGTTTTTCCCTCCCAAACTTATTATTAATTTTAATGTTTTTTACATTACATTTATTCATAAGCAATTTTCTAGATACACTTAATTCATTATTATTGTATTTCTATAACTTTTTAATTACTAAAACAAAACCCGCTTACATCATCAAAGGCACATGTCAACTTTTCAATAAAAATTTTCCCTCCAAAATTAAAATGACATAATTTTTTCTTTTCATTTTCTTAATGTATAAACAATAATGGCTAATAAATGTTTCATAGGAATTCAAAATTATCACTATTCTTTCTAATAAAGTAAAAAATAATAAGATTATATTCTTATTAGTGGAAACAAAACTTTAAATTTCAAGCTAAATCCACTACCATAGTTAATTCAAAATTTACAAAACCAATAATTTTTCCCCTGATTTATAGTTTTATGGTAATTATATTGCAACTACTCCATATATGGTGTTTTCAATGGACACAATTTATTTACAAGAATTTATTATAATAATACTATATATATATATATATATATATATATATATATATATTATATTATATATATAGAGTCAGGATCCAGTGAGAAACACATGTTATATGAAAACGTGAAAACCAAAATAAGTGGTACATTTTATATTTTAAGGGTACATACAAGCAGTAAAGTGACCGTCCATCTCCAAATCCCACCGGTCAAGATTAAAAGTTTTAGTTTCACCTAAGGTTGTGTTTTCACATGATCCAATTCCTATTATATATATATATATATATATATATATATATTATAATATAATATTATATATATATATATATATATATTATATATATATATATATATCTGGCTGCTCTCGTTCCTCAGTTAGCTTGTGTGTTTCGCTGTGTTGCTATCGGTGTTTGACCTTGAGACTATTTTGTCCCTGCCATTTATAACATAATAAGTGGGGCCAAAGTGAATAAAGCTAAGCCCATAGATAAAATAGATTAGTATGCACTGTAGGTTCCTAACTTTCGAAAATTCGAGGATAATTATTTCAAATGTTGGAACCTTAGGTCTTTTTAATCGTGGATTTTACTTTTTGTTATTTTTAGATGAAATAAAGTAAAGAAGATCCTAAATATCACAGTCGTCTGGAAGCAGCGCCTACCGGCTCCTTCGAAAGACCCTTCGCACCGTACGGGGGCTGCTATGTGCATCACGTTTTGCCAAGCTTTAATAGTGGGGTCGGGAGACTCCGCGAGAGTGTCGATGAATTTACCTCCCTGACGCTTTCCCTACGCTGACCTTGGACTTTATACGGAGTAAGTTCTAATGTAATTGTCACGTCGGAATTATTTGCGTTCCTCAGTTTGCGACGTATACGGGAAATATTCTACTTCCTCGGATCTGGATTCGGCTGGTCACCTTTCGGTGCCCTGAAAAAGTGCGTATTGATGGGCACACATCGCGGTTAATTGAGACTGTACTCCATATTTGCCAGTGATCCACTAGTCAGCATGTTGAAAAGTTAGTATGATTATTTATCTGTATTATTTCTCGCTTCGTGATAGAAAAAAAAGAACCTCGTTATCTAATCGAGGAAACAATACTTTCCCAACGAAGGTCTGACCTCGAGCTATTATCAGGAGTTCTTATAGTGAAAGATAGAGTGAATGGTAAACAAAAAATATCAAAAAATAACAATATTACAAATTATGAGTATGTGGTCTCTCTTTTAATCACATACGAATATAAAGGTGAACTTCTGTGGTTCTCATACCATTTTTTTTGGCCTTAGTGTTCTCAAACCAATTTACGTACAACATTATACCAATTTATTTTCTTGGATGTACACATGAATAAAATGCTTTGTTGTGAACAGTTAACTGTTTAAGCAGGCATGTTCCAAACTAGTTTTCTCCATTTTTTTTTTTTTGAAGAGTTTGCATTTCTTATTATACTAGTGTTTCTGAATAGCACATTATCACAATGTTTTCATCTTTTTTTAAAAAAAAACGTTTATAATATTATGTTATGATTAACCAGATAGAGGCAGTATTTGAGATTATGTACATCAATGAACATCATATTTATATTATTCAAATACACTCGATTTAATTCACATACGTAGGGTTAATTCGTGTTACACGTGTGTTCTAATTAAGACGAACGTACGAGGTGGTTAGGGGAAATGGATGAATGGAGTAAAGATGGAGCCATTAACATTAAAATTTCTAGTTGACTAAATAAAAATGGAGTGAGTAGACTTCTGTTCACTGCCACTTTCAAAACAAAGAGAAGAGAGAATAATGTTAATGGGGAACCAAATGGAGAGACATATTAGACATCTTTCGCAAGAATTAATTATGTGAAAATTGCCACTCACTCATCTTTCAGTCCTTTCAAATCCACCCACTTAATTAGTTTTTGTCATGTCATATCTCCTATATATATTATATATATGTCCTCGAACCATAGCATAATAAAAATGGGAAACTTTATATTAATAGCAGCTATTGATCAATAATTATCTTATAAAATTGTTCTTTTTGGTCAAAATATATATCATCATTGTCATTCGTTTTTTCGTAGTTTATTATACTTGTTTCAACACATGGTCCCACCTAAATATCTTTTCACACTCTTTCACATGATGTCGGACATTTGTTAGCATATTATTAGTCTTGAATTTGTTTTTGGTTTTTTTTATGTTATGGGGAAGAAAATTCAAAATTACCAAAATACCTATGCTATTGATCAATAACAGCAATCAATGAATCAGCTCTTAATATACTGAATTTGATTAAACAATTTAGACTCACTTTTACACCTGAATTTAATATACTATACCATGACCGTCCCTGGGGTCTTGTTTTCGTCAATTCAATTTTGCTGAATTGAACTTCTTTTTACTGAATTGAACTTCTTTTTACTGAACTGAACTTGTTTTTATTGAATCGAATTTATTACTACTGAATTGAACTTATTTTTACTGAATTAAACTTATATAACTAAAACATATTGAAATAAATACGTTGACGAGAATAGAGCCTAAATTATTTAGTGATTCATGTAGTTGATATATGAGTACCCTTGTTATTGATTACTGATCATTATATTGATATAAAGGATCATCATCATAATTTGAGAGCTCTTTTCCCATATACTGTCCATTTTTTCTCCAAWTTCTAAAATATAGTTACACTTTCTACAATTTCAAAATATCGTCCACGTCAGTAATTTTATTTTTTGATTTTTTTATAAAACCGCAATTTAAAATTGGCGATTTTCATAAAAATCTCAAAAAAAAAAAAGTGATGATGTGAACAATATTCATGAAATTATAAAAAGTTGSATTGTATTTTGGGAATGATGAGATATTTTGCCAATCGCATGCAAGGAAAGAGCTCATAATCTGGTGACTTATACCTTCTAATTTTCTATATCCTTTATAAAACACTCTTTTCCTTTTTTTAATAAATTAATCTAAGTATTTATTACCAGCTCAGCTCATATACGATGTACTTCATCCGTTTATAAAAAGTGGCAACAAATGTATTTTTACGTATTTTAAAGAAGAAATTTAACAATGTAAACGAACAAATTAATCAAAATAATTTTAGCACAATGAAATTATAATCTCATTCTTCATTGTGTTAAAATTACTTTGATTAGTTTGATCGTTTACATTATTAAATCTTTTCTTTGAAATACGTAAAAATTCGATTGTTGCCACTTTTTTTGAAACAAATGAAGTACAAMGTATAATATTTGCCTCGTAGAATAGGTAGAGATCCTATCCGGCATGACCTTGGATAGTTGTTCTTGACATAATGATTGTAACAAAGTATCTTTTACACTTTTTAACGAAGAGATTTAATGGTTTAAAATAATAAATTACATATCTCTTTCCAATGTTGATTCCAAATATCCATTTATGAACTGTTTTGACAAGTTCATTGATCATATTGCACATACATTTTATCTCCATTTCTTTTCTTTGATGGCAATAATTATATGGCAGATGGCCAGATTCTTTCTAAAACTGGTTTGTTTCACCAATTTTAATTGATATACTTCCTYCTCTATAYGAAAAAAATGTTACACTTTAATAAAAATATGACTCACATATATTATGAAAGTGTAACACTTTTTATATGGAGGACGYAGTAATATTCTTATGCGTCAAACTTTCAACAATCAATTTACCTCAAATTAGTATCCATTTCATTGACTACAAATTTCATTATAATCACAACATTTTGAACTCAATTAGAACAACTTCATGATTTTTCTAGTAGAGTTTGAAATAAATCAACTGAAAAAAAAAWYCYTWAWTT
>SNQN01000297.1:153579-165409 GCA_008642245.1 Bassia scoparia
ACTGTGCCAATAATCCTAGTTAAATTTAGTTTTATACTACTGTAGTACTGTAGAGTTTAATTTAGTTCGATTTTATACGATATTTCCTTTTAATTCAATTAGTTTAAAAGAACAAGAAAATAATCACYCACTACTCAAAATCTAAAAACTCTTACAGTACATTGGACATGGGATAACAATGCAAGTTAAGAAAAGATATTAACAACACTTCAATGCAACATCCACAAGATTCCAGGTATTTACACACCATTTATCAATAAGATTCTGAAATACAATCTTCACTACTTCAGACTGAATCCATGTCTCATTTGATATTCCAGTAATGAGACACTGCTAGACTTTCTCTTGTTCTTCTTGATGGTGATCAACCTGTCATATACACACCACGGAAAGCTAAGAAAATGATCCCGCTTCATCCCCTCGTTGTACATGCCAAAGTATTCAGGATGGTACGTCACATAATACCAGGCTGACGCTTTTGCATACAAGTCATCTGCGTCGGAATCATAATCACTTTCTTTTTCCTTAAACCATGCGCGAGCCTCCTTCCTTAGGGACCTGACAGCCATAGTTATTGCTTCTGCRTCCTTCCTTTTATCAAAGGACTTCGACATTCTCATAATGTTACCGCTCATGATTTCCGCTTCAGTGGTAATCCCATAGTAGTCCATCAAATTACCCAGCTTAAAATCATATTGGCTTTTGTAATAGAAAGCATCAGCTAGATGATCCTCAAATCCATCATATTCCATATCACGATCATAGGAGCGAGCTGCAATTTCCTGGGTGAATGATCTAATGGAGGTTGAACTAGGGGATCTTTCCTTGACTTCYCGAAAGAGCTTGCCTATGACATTCGGTGATTCATAGGTTGGTTTATCAGGCTTTTCCATGAAATCAGGGTAATCTTTTACATAGAGCTCGCGCGGTGTAACTGCTGGGACACCAGTTTTGGGGAAGTCTACAGCAACTGARAAAAGTTTAGCGAGCTGTATACATTCCTTACTCATTGCTTTCAAAGGCAGTTGATCAGCAAAGGCAGTGTGTGCATTGGAAATTATGCCTAAGCTGTCATTGATGATATAATTTGCAAAATAATCCATCACTTCCTGCACGAATACAGAATTGACAAAACAGGAACTTTAAAAATGGCATCTGTGCTTAGCTTATTTTAAATACATGGAATTTTGAAAATTACTCCATCAATCATCAACATCTTATAAAAACAACACACAATTAAACTAAGCTACAACATTCGGATTTTTCATCTCACCTCGGGAACCAATGTTAGGACCTTAACACACAAACATGAGACACTGAGCATCTGATATCAGATCACAGTTCCCAGGTATGGGAATTAGTTCATGAAAAACCAAATCAGACACTTATGCATGTACCCAAATCCGTAAAGAGTTTGACATGAAGTACCCTCAAATTTAGTTGATATTTCAGCACCCTAGCCTTGCATGTTTATTGACAAAATCCTATCTAGCTCGTAGTGTGAACTTATAGCAATCCTATATCCACATACCATCACACAGCTATGAGCCTATGAAAGCAAAAAAACATAAGAAGGCCAATAGGAGAAACTTATTCCAGTGTAAGGGTTTACTTATCGACCTCGCTTCCTCGCAGAGCTGCATTGACTGAAAGCTTTTCCTATTAAAATATTAAGGTAGCACAATGAAGACTACTGTTTCATGCTCCCTCCATTTTTTTTAGTTGTTCCACTTTCCATTTTGGGATGTTTTTTAATTGGTTGTTCCAAACCAATCTAAAAATAACTTTTTTACTTTTTACCTACTTTATTTACTCTAACATTAATGAATTATTCTTTTCTAAAGTCAACTTTCATTACTTTACCCAATTTATTCACCCAAAATTATTTTTTCCAAAAAATTTCATTCACACATTTACTCTTTTATCTAACTTACTCAACTTTTTTACCTAACTTACTCATCTATTTTACCTAACTTAATCAACTCTTAAACACCGTGCCAAATTGGTATGGAACATCTAATTAAAAACGGAGGGAGTCTATATCCCTCCGTTCTCTTTGTTTGTCCTGTTTCGCGAAATGAAATTCCTAAATGTTTGTCTTGTTTGGAATCTTTTCTATTTTTAACTCTACTTTATCTACATTTTCCATGGTAAATTGAACCATATTTATTATTTTTCTTCCATCATATTTTATCACTATCTAGATTACTCCCCAAAATTCACTTTCCAACACACATTTATTACATTTTCTCATTCTACTAAATAAAAAAGTTAATAACTCTTTTTTCAAGTAAGAATCATATTCAATTAACACATTCAACTAATTAAAGATTCATTTTTCTTAATTCTACCCTAGATCCCAAATAAGACAAACAAAAGAAAATGAAGGGAGTACAATTGCAAATTCTCAGACTAAAAATCATATTTAGGCTTTTTTTTTGGATAGCTAAGTAGGAAGGAAAAGAAGGGGAGGGAAGGGAAAGGAAGAGGAAGTGGAAATGATGAGTTTTCCTACCAAATCTCTCCACTAATGAAGGGAATGTCTTAACAATGGATTTCCGAAATTAGTCTACCACAAGTTCTGTTATATTTTCTCCTTATAAATTTCTTATTTTATAAAATAATAATATGATATTTCTAATAATTAGATTAAACTAGTGAAATTCAATAATATTTTCAAAAAATCTTGAAGTAAAAAACTTATTTTCATAAAATATAACTAAGAGTATCAAAATACATATAGAAATTAAGTTAAAAAATTTAGGAAGAAAACGATAATTTTATGATATTTGCATCAGAAAAAATAAAACTTAGATTTTAGATGGAAAAATGATTGATTATAATTAATTTACATTACAAAACTTATGATAGACTGATTTTGGTAGTCCATTGTAAAATTTTCCTTGATAAAGAGATCAATTTTCTACAAATTAATCCCTCCATTTTTCTCCCCCCCAATTCCCTCCCTTCCTCATTCGTTATCCAAACATAAGSTTAATGTACTAAAATCCAGCACTGATTATCATTTTCCACATATTATCTTGGAGCATTATCTATGTAAGTGTATGTGGGACAATTTGAGACTCACATACACCGTTAAGGCAATAAATCAATGAATAGGTGTTTTTTATTTTGGTAAATAATGAATAGGTATTTTTGAAATGACTTGAATAGTTTCATAAGACAAAGGTGAATTTGATTTTGCCACCACAAATCTACATGGTCAGAAATTCTACAAAAGATGGTCAGAAATTATAAAAAAGATGGTCAGAAATTCCACATGGTCAAATTCCATCCATTAGACCATTAGCATGACACACAACTTCATCTATATTTACTGGTATAATACAGTGAGCTCCTCCTTCAAACCACTTTCCATGATGTTCTTGGATTATTCCTCCATTAAGTCATTTCAACTTTWCAATTATGGACCTTTGTTCAATATATGTACAATAATGTTTAAATTCCCCCRAGGCCCCAAAGAAAGTGGAAAACAAAAGGAGCAAAAAGTGGTGGCAACTGGCAAGAAAAAAGAACAAAAGCCATTGAAAGCCTCAAGCAGCAGGTTTTAACAGCTTCATAAGTAGATACTTATAACAGAAGGTTATTTTTACAGAAAATTATGTAACTATTTCTAAATGCTGATAAAAAAACTCTGGGGAAATGAACAAGCAGAAGCACTACCTAATATATTTTACAAGGTAAACAGAATTTTCTTTCACACAAGTTACCTTTCAAATCTTCAACTAATACGGAGTAGTATCACAAGCATTAAAGGTGATATGTGCTTGAATTAAACCTCAACTATTGAAAGATATGTGGGGTAGCGACTATGAATGACTACATTATAATTTATTACATTTACCAAGACAGGGTTTCCTCTAAAAAATTACCAAGACAGGGTTCTGTATATTACATCCTAAATAAACAAATGGTGTCTCCCTACATGTTAAGTAAATCCAAACCTTWAGGCTTTGGGTTTAGTACAAGAGTTGTTTATCCGGATCTAAGACCAGCCCGATGATAACCCAACCACTTTGGCCATTTTGAAAGGTCTATTAATAATATCCATCATCAAACAAACCTAAACAAAGCATACATATCCTGTAATGTGATTATAAACAAGCACATACAGTAAAATCTAGGGCTCGATCGCTGGTGATGTCATCCTACCAACATTGTCAACAAGAGTGTTGCAAATGCTTCATAATCAACCAAAAGCGTGCAATTGAAAAACATCAAAAAGCAGCGGGAAGAACAGCAGGCAGAGAAAATTACCTCCATAGTAACCTCATGATCCACAACCATACTTTCAGCTGCAGTGTAATCCATAGGTTCCTCTTGGCGAGGTGGAATCAGCTCAGGGTCCCAACATACAAAGTAAATATCACCATCCAAATCACTTCCAGAGCATTCATTTGGATGAGGCCTGGAATTAATATTGATATGTAAGAAAAACTTATCTGGAGACAAATTTTAACAGCACTGTTTCAAGCCATGCGGAATCATTGTTTCCATCAATAAACTACACATGCTGACCAATTTTGTGCTTAATTTTATTGTTAAAGACAAATTACTTGTTTGCATGCAAAATCAACTTCTACAAATCAAATGTGCGGAAATGTAATGCGAATAGGGTGGGATACAAGTGTATAGCTGTCTCTCAAAAGATTAAAGATAATTCAAGTATAGTTGTGAACGTAAATGGCTTCATATTTAAGAAAGAAGAAAAAGGAGATGCACATATAAGCATATCATGGCAGATTACAATCAAATTACRCTTAGAGCAGCAGTATATTCCCTTATATAGTACCACACTACCACCATAAGAAGCAATTCAAAACCAATTGAAGACAACCATAAACTTGTCGAAAACATACACAAATCTAGACAACAAAACTCGAGATAGACTGAAAACAAAATTATGCATATACCTCTTTCCCTTCTGGGGAAAAACAACACAATCAACCATGTGACGCAAAGCAGGTACATCTACAGCCATCAGGATGCGTATATCACCAGGATGCAAACAAGGATTCTTCGCAACAACTACTTTTCCTTTAACAACATAGTTATTTGGTTCGAAGTCATTGCCAGTGTCTGTGAGGAGATCATTGCCAACATTCCTAAATCTTGAACCAGAAACTTGCACAAAAACCTGACCATATTCCAAGGTTCTAGTTTCATCAAGACATCCCATCATTGCTCTGCCACGTGGGATAAATATCCTCGATTTTGTTCGCAACTCTTGTAACTTTGCAGCCCGAAAAGTTTGTAACATCATTGCCAGGAATGGTTCAGCATCAGGCTTGTAGCCACATTTAATCATTTCTCTGAGAATATTTGTAAMCTCTCCTGGACACATAAGCTCCAATGCTTCTTGTGCTTTCAGAGGTTCTTTTACAATAGCATCCAATTGGTTTAAAGCTTCCTTTTGCTTCTTCTCAAATACGCGATTTTGCACACCGAGGGTGGATAAGAGAGTAATCAGCTGACGATTTATATAAGAAGGTTGATACTTACTGTATGCAAGCACATCAAGTTTGTCATTTTCTGATTTATATTTACACATGCTTTCTCGCAATGATAGCTTCTTAGATGATCTGGGATCAACAGCAACAACACCTTTAAATCCACCATATCTAATTTGGAAGGCAGAAGGCATGGAGCTATAACCACATTTTTTTGCTACTTTGCGAGCAAAATCAGCTGATATTTTTCCAATTCCATCTGAGAAAGTGTATGTGTTTGTCCCGTTAATTACTTTTACATCAGGTATCATCTCCATTTCCTCTCTGGGGACAGTTAGGGATTCTGTGGATGAGCCGAATGATTGACCAAGTCTGRCCGCATATTTTGCTACATTCCTTATTTCGCTGAAGTCTCCCATCCAATTTCTGATGTCAGTGGCAGAAAGTCCAGGCCTTGAAGCAAACATCCATGCAGAATTTTCCCTCAATTGACTTGATGAAAAGGCAAGAAATTCAAATTTCTTATCGCCAATATGTATTCCATCCTTGAGAACGGAACGGATCCTTCTATCAATGTCAGTCCGCCTGCCACTGCTGCCAAGTTCAGCAGAGGAGCGTGGAACCAAGTCTGTTGAATATAATTTCTTTCCGATTCTCGTCAACAAAGGAAATGCGAAGGAAGTTATCTATATCATGAGGATTTCTCAGCCACCCGATTAGAAACATTCACCTCTGGGCCACAAAAGTACACTTAGATGGATACTTGAACTCTGCGCACATAAACCAATCCTGCATCCAATGATATCATGCTTCTCAGGACTTCTCTTGGAGAGGATTTTGTGTACTGTTGTCTTAGCCACCCAACAGGGTTTGTAGCAGCACTCCTTCAGATAGTACATGTTTTCAAGTGCAATATTCAATACAGGCTTTTCAATTCTCCTTGGATCAACCATCTGATAGAAACTTTGGTCAAGGTTTGGACCAGGAAGACATCCAAATTGAACCAAATAATTGACTTTGAACAAGATATTGAATGTAACTCAGCTCCTCTTGGAAGAGTCACTATTGAACAAGTCTTGCCTGGGAGGTATCGCTACTTCTTAAATAACTGCTATGTTTCCTATAATAAGCAAAGTTAGCCCTGAAGTCTGGGAGTTGCAGTTATATGGAAGCTCCAAACATAAATTGAAGACTGTCCTATACACACAGAAGTGAAATCTGTCGTCCTGATCCACTGTCATCTTGATCATCCTGAAATAATTATTTGAAAGAGCATCCAAGAGTACAATCTTTCAAAAATCCGAGAACCTCAGCAACTGAAAAGTTCAAAAGTTACAGTTTCCTTCATCAACACAAACCAAATGTGTGTAAATTGAATTAAAAAAATATAAAAACCTATGAGGGATGAGAAGTTGCCCTCCTAGTTAGAATCAAATGTGGCTCTGTATATTATAGGGTACTGGCAACATGTTAATGCCATATGGCACCATCCACTCAATTGTTTGGCAGACTACAGCTAACAGAAAACTCAGCTAGCCAACTGTCCTCGATGCAACATTGTGGAGTAAAAGTGTAAGACACATTAAACAACAGGATACAATTTTGTTTAGTTAATTTAGACCGTCAAAAGCAAGACATCTCAATGTTTAAATCCAATATACGTAGTTGTTATACATTTGACCTTCATTCATTATTTAAACAATACGACACAATGCAGTTAATAAGATTCAGAATCCAGTTAATCAAAAAAATTCCAGGAATTAATAAAATTAGGTAACCACTTASATAGCATCAGAAAGTTTAATCAAACAGCACCAAACAYCTTACAATGACTTCCCAAACACCTTACATGAAATATTGAAATATACAAAAAACTTTAGGATGTTATGTTACGCTAATATTAGCACTCATGAGCTAACAAACCAAAAGGTCCAGAAACTGACACATTGAAGAATGCCATCGTAAGTTGGTTAGGAGTGATTTGAGGAATGACCGAATGAGGTAGAGTTTGTTAGAGGAAACTCAACATCAAAGTATTAATTTGAAATAATGAATTTTAATTGTAGCTATCCCAAGTGAAATGAGAACTCAATAATAATTGCATTTTGCAATTAATAGTTACATGGGTTATGCCATATGTAGCCCTAAGGGCTACATATAATAATCCAAAAACGGAAAAAACATTAATTAAGTACACAAACCTGTCAATACCGTGCTTCTTGTGCCCATCACAAGAACGCAAAGGTGACAATAACAAACATGAAAGTAACTCAATAAAGCATTATTTCAATGTATTAAGTATTAACTACAGCAAGAAGTAGTGCCRTGATCATAAATATATGCAAATAAGTTTGGGACCAAACCTGAATTAGAAGATACTTCACATTAGCACCAGGTGGACGTCGGAGTTCAATTTGCCAGATACTCCCATAAGAAAGCTCAAGTTTATATTCCTTAGACATATAACTCAAGTAGAAGTATAATTTTCGTAGTCCTGATCCAAATGATAGAGAGACATTATGTCCTGTCCAAAAAGCTAGGAACTTATCACTTGATGTTTGGCATCCAACATGGAGTGTAATATCATCCATATTGTGCTGATAAGTTCTTGGTTTGGGCACAATATCTTTCTCCATCTCTTTTGCCTTCAAGTAGCTGGATCCATACCAAAGTTTCTTAGGAGGTAGGGCAAGAGACAAAATTGATTCTGCCATCCAAACAGCTGTGAATTGCACAATAGCATAACATCTTGTCCCACCTGACTTATACTGCCTTATTTTCAGTGCAAAAACAGACCCTTCACCGGTTTTACCCTCCAAAAAAATTTTGACTGCTTCCACAGACACAGTAGAAGGAAAACCAGACAACTGAATTGTCTTACCCATGAAGTTGAAATGACTTTAAGCAACACAACTGCAAAATACAAGTCAGAGATAACAATAATACTAAGTACCAACTTAACTACAAGGAAAAACAAAGACTTGAAATAATTTTACACCGCAAAAAAGATCCTAGTATAGCATAACATATMTTTGACTGTTACATCTAATTGGGAGTCAAAAGTAGTTTGCAACAGCATAATAAAKAATTCTGTGCATGTAGTTTGCAACAAGATTCTACAGCCTGCTAGGTTAATCAAAGAAAACCTTCAAATTAAACTCAAGCAGCAAAATGACTAAAATGAGTCAGACCACAGGAACTTATACTCTTARGTACATGATGATCAGGATATGTTATATTCAAACAGCACCAGAATAGGAGTGATCAAAGGTTACAATTGTCAAACTTCAGACATTGAGCAAGATACACCACTGCACCAGCTAAATTCGTCATTGAACACAAGTGTCTTACAAATTTAGTTTGCTTTGACAAATAAGCTAAAAAGCAGGAAATCCTAATGAATGTACAGAAAGTGAGAAATGAAGTGGAACCCTATTTTCAAGTTAGTTTCCCATGATCAAGATATCTAAAATGTTCCAATGTCAGCAATGCAGATTCAATACAGCTACCAGGCCTCTTTTCATGCAGAACAAACTCTTCTGATTTAAGTTACTTGAAGGCAAAGTGAGCTAAACGTAAGAAAATAACTTTAAAGAACATTGTCCATGACAGAAAATTTTAATTTTTTCTCCAAACAAAAGTAAACATTTCTAACAGAAAATAACTCAATGGTATCATTTGGAATTCCCCTAAAGGTTATATGAATTCCTTTTTCCAACAGAATCCTAGGCTTGATTGAAGTCATGCCTAATTTTTTATATTATTATGAGATTTTACATGAACCCATAATGCAAATCCTRCCCTTTTTTTTATGCTGATCTAGAAAAYTTACAAAAGTATAAGAAGTAAAAAGTGCCAAAAACAGTTTCAAACCCCTTGMAAAATTCATTAGCATCACTCATGTTACTGTCATTCACTCGCATTGGACCTGATGAGTTGTTATTGCTATTCAGACTATGATTTTCATAAATTTCAGAAAACAAAGAATAAATTCAAACATTGCCAACCAGTAATATCTAGCTGTCTCTTATACACATCTAGATGTGTATAAGAGACAGTTGCTATTCAGACTATGATTTTCATAAATTTCAGAAAACAAAGAATAAATTCAAACATTGCCAACCAGTAATATCTAGTTGTCCTTCATTCCATCAAGGTTCAACCTTAAGGAAAGTTATTCACAAGTACAAATATACACAACATTTTCCTCTCAATTTGCTACTTCAAATTGCAGTAAGCTGTAAGTAGTTTCACAGTTACCACACGAGTATCCAAGAAATGAATAGGCAGCAATTTGTTTCCTAAACTTCTAAATCTTTCCGGTCAGAACAAAGGTCTCAGACCACCAAAAGGCATAAAATAACAGTTTATTCAAAAAATAAGCTTGAAAAAACAGCTTGCTTTGTACAAAAAATCAGGCGAAGCAAAAACCCCAATGCATATCAGTCCTAAAGGTTAGCAATATAGATTGGTATACATGTCCAATCACCAAAAAACAGGCCATTTTTGTTTAGTTCAATCAAGAGTCTACTTAACTGGACTGAAGGAATCACAAATCTTTAGTTGAACATTTAATGACAATAAATCACTAATTAAATTTTAAAAACACACATAAGAGCAAAAGAGCTTTAGATAATCTGATAATGCAACAATACATTAAGAAAACCTTGTTAGTACATAATACATCCATAGTATAGCACAAGACATTGAGTAATTTCTAAATATCAAAAGCAAACTGTGTTAGAATTTAGTATTAGAATTTAGTATTAGAATTTAGTACAGCAACGGCCTAATTTCTAACCCAAAATGCAGTGGCCAAACTTTTTGCAGTGAGTTATGTCAAGCAACTTAACAAATCTGCTTATAACCACCAAAATGCCGATTTCATACAAAGCATAGTGTCAGGGCCCCAGCCTCAAACTATATCTTGTTAATAAAACATGCTCCTATATCAATTTCCGAATCTTTATTCGCGATAAACAATCCAATCAATCAATCAAGCCTTCGTATTAGACAGTTATAGTGTAATAAATAAGTACAAGCCTAACATATATTGGTGAGTGATGATTGTGATCTACTAGTAAGTTGATTTGGTAAAATATAATGGGTTTGGATTCTCACCTTCATTAAAAGACCAAAGGCTACGTATTGGATTTTGCCATAAATTAAAATTAAAATAAAAGTACAATCTAAAATAATAAAAAATTCACCTCTTCCCACCATAACTACCATCCTCTAAAACTCTAGATAATCTTAAACAAGTATGATCGGTTTTTTTTTTTTTTTTTTTTCATTTTTTGCTTACTGGTCAAAGCAATTCAAGAGGTTGGTCTCAAGTCAACACCAAAATTCTAGTTCATCTCCCAAAGATTTATGAAATAATACAACAAGGTTGTCACGGTTTTGCAACTTTTCATGAAACAATTGGCCACAAAACATGAACAGAGCCGAAGAGAGGCAACTGCTCTTTAAGTTCAAATTTTTAACCAATAAATAGTTTTTTTGACGGCAAAATCTGCCGCAATTTGTGATAGCGAAGAAAACAAAAAAGCATTTAAAGATCATACATTGTCATCAATTTATACCTCAATGAATTCAAGAAATAAAAAAAGCAATCAATTCACTAAACTTTTGAAATAAAACAACAACGATCGTGTTAAACGAAGTTGAAATATACCATGTCAAAGTCCAAACAAAAATTATACGCATAAATTCAAAAGGAAAAAAAAAACAAAAAAAAGAGAAGAGAATACATTAACCTTAATTGGAAACCGAATTGTGCCCGATCATGTTGAAAGGGAAACAAGGAAGAGGGTTTCGTGAATAGTGAAGGTGGCGGTGTTGAGAGGAACTGAGACCTGAGAGTGATTTTTTAAAAAAAAAATAAAAATAAAAACTTAATGATGAGGAAGAAATAAGAATATACACTGAATATAGATGAAGTGAGAAAACGCAAGTGATATAGGGGCGGACTCAATAAAGACTGAAATAGATTGGCCCAAGTTCGTCACTTCGTCAACGTCAATGTCAAGTTTTAAGATTCTTCTTTGCTTTCGTTAGTCTTTGTGTTTTAATACTTTTATGACGTGTTAAAGTTCCCCATAAATTATTGTTTCCGGTCCTTTAAAAATGTTTGCATTCTCTCGTAACAAAAAAAAAAACAGCTCGTTTGTGTGTAACTAGTCACGACCTATTATTCTGTGTGGCTGACAATAAGATATAACGAACTCCGTTATGTCCGTACAGTCCGTACAACAGTACTTACTAACAAAATATTAAACTACTTATAAAAAGCTCACACTAAACCCTAAAAGACTAACCACTAATACAAAAAATTCAACAAGCACATAATTTCTCGG